>JANIJG010019476.1:4257-35362 GCA_024611175.1 Megaceryle torquata
CCGCCACCCAGCATCTACCCATTTCTGTGCTATGACAAGATGGAGGGTGGTTTGAAAACAGTCATAATGGCATCTCAAAAGTTCAGAGTAAAGGCAAAAAAAAAAAAAAAACAAAAAAACAACAACCCACCTCTAAAATATATACCTATTAATACTCAATTTTATGAGCCTAATGTGGAAGGCCAATCCTAATATTCAAGTCTGGCGATACTGATGCAGTTACAGCAAACTAAAGTAATCAATTTCAAACTTATTTCATCATTTGAATTTAAAATATGTGACACAAACATTGCACAAATTATCATTTGACTATCGATAGTCATCTGAGGTTGCTATGTATTCTGAATCTGTCTAGTTGCAGCACAATAGATACACAAATTCTCTTTATCTGCAATGAATTCCTGTCAGTCTTCTGTTTTCTCTATGTTTCAGCCTAGACCAGATAAGTCCACAGCTAACTCCAAGAAGAGTACTCCATGCACATGTCTTTTTCACCATGCTAGAAACCAACAGGTCTTTTAAAATGTATTTTTGTAATGTAGAAGTAAATCAATAAACAGCCATAAAAGTCATCAAGACATCAATTCCTCAACCCGCTGCAACTCTAGAATAAGCTGCCAACACTCTTACAATTTTAATTTCTATATGGTTTCTCAAAACAGAAGACACACATCATCTTGCATAGTAACTTTACTAAGTTCTTTCCCAACACTGTCTCTGGAAAGACCAAGGGAATTTACAAATATTAAGGATCCGTTCTCCCACATTTTTAGCATACAAGCAGATTATTATTCATATAAGATGGTCTGGGGTCTACAGTAGCTTCAGTCAACTTAGTTTGACAGTCTGTCCTTTCACACAGGCCTTTAAGGAAACCATTAAACAGCACTGGCCCCAGTAGTGACCACTAAGGAAGGCCACCAGCTGCCAGGTGGAATTTAAACTATTCTCTGAGCATAGAGGTCTTGCTAATTTTCCACTAATTTGGAGTTCATCTTTCTAGTCTTCTCTCAAACTTTACTACAAGGACACTGTAGCAGACTGTGTCAAAAATACTTCCTAAAATGAAGATTAAATCACATCATCTGCTCTGCCCCCATCTACCAAGCCAGTCATCTCATCATATAGGACAATCAGACTGGTGAGGCACAATTTGCCTTTGGTAAATCCAGGCTGGCTGTTTCTGATCACCTTCATACCTCCATGTGCCTGGAAAACTTAAATGAGATTACCTATTCTAGTATTAACTCCGAAAGAATTCTGTAGTTTTGGTGTTTTATCACAGAATGAATGAAAAAAACCCAATCGAAACCATATATACTTCAAACCACTATACTCCAGCTAAACTTAAAAATCTGTTTAAAGTGGTGATAGGTTTGATAGATGGTTACCTAAATAATATCAGTCCCCTACCTTTCAAGCTCAAACTGGCAACATTCACAAGTAAAATAGCAAGCTGTAGACAGGATTAAAAAAAAAAACAAACAAACAACAGTTTGTTATGAATAAGTTTACTCCAACACTGAGAATATAATGACAGTTTTAGGATGACTGGTTAGATTCAACTGACTGCCCATGCAACCACAGGAGAAATCTACATGCTTATTCTCCTTCAACAATCCTCTTGGTGTATTCATGGATTTGCCATGGGAAGTAACTGTAACCTTATTCATTGATTTCACTGCAAATAGTGTTCTTAAAAAAAAGCCAAAACCAAACATTTGGGAAGCATGGGAAGATTGAGAGTGATGATCAGGTGTGTGAATTTCTGCACTCTCATGTGCCAGAAACTTGGCTCTGCTTTAAGGCACTAAGTACTTTTTACATACTGCTCCAGATGTTAAGCAGACAGCTCTGATGCAGGTTTCCTTCTGCTCATCCTGCCAAGGACTTTGTAGCCTCTGAAGACATTCGGGAGCTGTGATGGGATTGAGTTTCCATGCTTAGGTCAGTTCCTGGCACCGGCAGATCCAACAAATGACGTGACAAACTGCATATGATGTTTTGGTGAGGACTTAGACTTTCAGCTTATACCTAAAAATATGGTCTGCAATGCTCAGAATCTCCTACATTTCACTAGAGGCCTCTTCTTTTAAAAAAGGAGCATGGAAGGAAGAGTCACAGAAGCCCAAAGCAAGAGCAATTATTTTGAATTTTCCAACCCCACACCGAAATTGGACAATGTAGGCAGTGAGCAAAACGGACTAGATCTTAACATCATCTCACACAGAGAAGAATTGCTTTTCCTAGTGGGAGGATAGCACTCACAGTCTAAAACATTATTTTAAGGATTTACATCTTCTGGAGTTTCAATGCCATTTTCATCCCCCACTTCTAGGGACTGAGTCTACAGGGCAGCAGCAGGGAACTTTGAGAGAGACATTTGACTCCAGAGAGGAAGGGACAGCTGTCAGCAAGTTCTGCCACTAACAAAGCATGTTCTCCAATATGGATGTTATTACCAGTGCTCCACTAAAGTGAAACCTGGGCTTGAAATCCCACCTCCTCAAACACGGTGGTTTGCCCCTCCAGTTCTTTGCAGACTGAGAAAATTTTGCTAATTATATGACAGAAGCTCAAATGAACACACTGTTCGGAGCTGGAGGCATTGATGGCGCATCTGTTTATGGTGTTTCTGTCCTAATCCTACCAAGCAGAATTTGTGATTTCCTTTGTGTTATCCACATGTTAGGAAAGCATACTGATTTCACTGATGCTTAGCCCCAAGAAGCAGGCTCCACATGTATTACTTTCATAATTTCTGCTGAGCTCAGCTCCCCACAAGATTGCAATACTTGCCTTTGCTACTTTCTGCCCATCTGGCAGCAACTCAGTATTGCCCAGGTGTGAAGTCACTGGGCACACAGAATGCTGCAGCACTTCTCCTCAGCAGCGCAGCCTATTGACAGCTTCCACACTCGCTGCACTGGCCTTCCAGTAAAACATTTATGTTCTTTGTCCTTATTTTCAAGTAGGCCTATATCCATAATCCAGTGTGTCTGAAACACCTTCTAATGTCCATAATAGAGACACTAACAGACCCACTCCAGAAGTAAACTGTACTCCTACACTGAAGATCATTTGTGCAACTTCTTCCTTGACTTTGAGACTGCAAAATTAACCCCTAGACCTTACAGTTTCATCATCTTCTAGGCCAAAAGCATTGCCCTTTGGACAGAAATACTTTTTAGTGTATATAGCCAACAGTGTGTACATTTACATCAAAACCTCACCATAAGTAGACTCCACATTGTACAGACAGTTGTTCTTTTGTGGAAAAAGGGATGAAACAGTAAGTTGCAAAAAACACTGGACACTATCTAACACCTAACTGGGAGCTGGGCCAGTCTTACAATCGTGTCACACAAAATCTTAAAAAGCTGCAACCTGAGCTGAAAAGTAGCTGTGTTCATGAAAATGAATGACAGTGGAAAAGATTTGCAGAAAGTATGTCACACCATCCTAACCTGGCAATAAACAGTACCATCTGATACATTAAAACAGTACTATGTGACATGAAAAAAAATACACTGTTTTACTCTCTTACTTTCACTAGGGGAATGGCTACTTAGCTGATGACTATGTCAGTAGCACCCTGCAAGGATTGTTCCCTAGGTCATGACATATCTCTAGCTTTTCTACACTAGTGCTGCACTGGAACTTCTGAAGATTCAACCACAGAAGCAGAGGTGACTGGCTAAGCTGCACATCTAGTGACCTGAAGCACGTGGCAGTTTTCCAGCATAACATAACAATCTCCAGAAAGCAAGTTTAGTCATCGACCAATAATATAACTTCAGACATTCCTACTTAATACATACATTTAACTTATCCTCTCCAAAAAGCAGCACTGTAATTTTGCCATCTGTCTTGGCATCAATGGAGCCAACTGACTTCTGCTTCTAGAAGACAACACCATGGGCAAGTTCATTCTGCCTGATGTGGCAAAAAAGAAATACAATGGGAAGACCATCTATCCCACAGAGCAAAACCAGATAACTGTTGCTTTTCCACCTCTGCTGGAGCTACCTAAGGAGATACTTTATGCCTGCCTTAGGCATACAATCCAAGACTTGATTACATTATGCTTTGAAACAATTTAAATTTCTTCACACTCAAGTTAGGAGTATGTTAAACAAATAACTTGAATGCTATGATGGTGTACAATCCCTGGGGAATTCCATGTATGCCTCTCAAGCAGAACTTGTACCATGGCTCTGAGCCCTTGACTTTGAAAAGCAAATGAACAAGAACACAGATTAAAAAGTAGAACAATTGTGATATTCACTTTCTTATCAAGTAACAGTATGATTAAAGATAATATCAACTGGACATACATAAGAAAGGACTAAATATGGATTAAGGAGTCTTAGTGTACGTGGCTAAACAACTGGATTTTCTTCCTTGTGAAATCAACTTCAACTTTTGCCCTTACATAAATTCTCAGAAAAACTCTACACTGATAGAAAGTTTCTGTAACTTAAAGGCTGACAGGTGGCCTAAGCGAGCTGAGTGTGAGATGCAGAGCTAACCCACAATAGCACAGAGCCATCTCACAGCAGCTTACATCCAATCCCACGCATGAAGTAAAGCGTCAACAAAAAACTGAAGGCTCAAATAAGATTACTTTCCCCTGTAAAACAGAATCTGAGGAAGTAGAAAGATATATTTATTTTCATGCTTTCGACCCAGAAGAAAAATACAAAATTATATGTAGAATTGCTCTTTGAGGATGCTGCATGAGGAAAGATGACTAACATGACCACAAGTCACAGGACACCTGGAAAGCATGGAGTCTAGCAGCAGTGACCCTGTGTGGAGCTTCCAAAATAACAACACTGGAGAAAAAAGGTGTTTTTCCTAAAGGCAGTGCCTGTGAACATATTATAGATACTGGATCTCAAGTTAGTGAAAGTTTAAGGAGGCTGGTTTGATTCATTCAGATATGAAGTGAATGTGCTCTACACGTACACATCAATAAATACGCTCAAGAAATAAGAATCTACTATAATTTTAAATTACACAACATTCTTCATTTAATTATCATGCTATAAACACGACAAAAAGAAAACTGTTTACAAAGTAGTAGTCAGTGGAGGTGCACATGATAAGAATTTTTTTTGCATGTTATTATTTATTTAGACAATCAAAGCCTTCAGCCAGAAATAAGGAATGTCCAGATAAGTGGTACCCACTGCAGGCCAGTGACTCTTCATAGTCTTTCATTTTGGTTCTAGCAAATGAGCTTTAATTCTCCCAGCTAAAGAAACTACTCAAAGCAATTTAGAATTGCTCAAACTAGATAACCAGAATGGATTGTTCTAACATGTTTTTAAGAAGGAAAACTGATCTTGAAAAACATTTAGAAGAAATATTAAATGAAAAATAATTATATGAAGTAAATTAACTGGTTCTGCAAATGAGTAATAGGATTTATGTAATTTACTTTGTAACAATAAATATGCAGGTTTAAATTCTGACCCCACTAGTATCATCAACATAGGTAAAACAAGGCTCATAATACATCATCAAAACATCAGGCTACTACGGAAACAGCAGAATTTGTTAAAAGATCAAGAAATGCACCTTTCTAACTTAAACACAATTTGTTATTAAAGCAACAGCTCATGCACCAAAAACCCAGAAAATGAAAGCACTTTTTTGTAGTTGCTCACTTTACAAAAGTAAGGTATTTGGATTCAAAGCTTTGCTGCTAACTGTAGACTTTTTTATATAGAATATAATTACAGCTTTCTAATTTCCACCTGCCCATAGGTACATGCATTCAGCTGTTCTAGCAGGCAGTAGGATTTGTATGGAGGTATTTGGTGTCAGATTTGGATCCTATTTGCTTAAACAGTTTTACATCTGTAGTTTCCAGGACTTTCTGATGAACAGAAGAATATCAACAGCTTGCCTAACCTACAGTCCAATCCCTGAACCAAATGAATTAACCTGTATGCTTTGCAATCCAACACTGGCTATCCTGATAGCATTTCCCACCCAAAGCTAGTAAAAAAAACCCCAAAACACTCTGATTTTTAAAATAAATATACCTTCTGATTACCTTGGGTTTTGTGGAAACACATGCATGCAAGTAAATCTTCTGCCAGACACAGGCCAGGCTGATATATGCCAAGCAGATCTGCAGAACTCTACTGCTTTCCAGCCCACCCTCTGGCAGCCTGCCCAAAGGACAGCTTTGGACCAAGGACCCAGGACTTCCAAGGGAACAGCTTAGGAGATGTAAGAATGAGGGAGGGCATCCACATTCACATTTTTTTAAGCACTATGTTGCAACTGGGCAGACACCTAAATTCTTGTCTTTAGAAAGATTTTCTGAAAACTCAGGCATTATTGCACAACAGAAATGTAATTTACCAGCCACTCCTATTACAGAAAACCACAGGCTTAATCATCTGCTGGAAAGCTGATCAACTGCCTCTCAATTGCTATTCCCTTTTCCCTCCCTTCTCCCTACTATGAAATTTTCATTCTTACCTGGAGTTGTGCTGTAATTTTTGGTCTGAGAAACAATCATGTAACTGTCTTCCAGGTCATCTGACCAGTTTTCCTCCTCTAATATCCGATTGTTGTTGGCTAGGACAGTGTACCAAGGCCTCTAATACTATAACCAAATGACTTTCAAGAAGAGGCAATTTGCAAGACCAATTTACATTATCAAAGGTCTGACAGAAAGTGGGGAACAGTCTTATTGCATCTCTGACAAATGTATCAATCCTTACATTTGCTTACATACAGACACAACATACCTCTAGAGTACCTTAGAAAGAACTGGTAATTACTAGTAGCCCTGTGGTACCTGACCCTACATGGGGACATATTTTACACGTGCAATATAGGGACAGCTATTGCTCAAAGACATCAGGTTCCATTCAAAGGTTACAGTGGCAAAGACAACATAATACCTAGGAAGAGCTGCCCAAATTCTTTAGGGATACTAATAAACTTTAACACATCCAGAACTTTTCCTGGAATCTCCCAAGGCAAGGTTAATATAATCCTTACTTTAAAGGCAAGCACTGACAAAGAAAAACAGATGACTTGACCTATGCTAAAATAAAGACTGGGCTTGTGGGATCAGGTTTTTGAATTTCACCAAGACGTGTTATATCCTATCTCTTGTGAGAAGCAGCACAGGAATTTAAATGAGTTCAAATGGTGAAAGGAACAGATTCCTACTTCATGTAAAAGACACTATTTCAACAACAGTGCCTCTTTATGTCACTCCCAGTGACTGTCTCAATGCTAACCTAGCAGGAAATAAGATGCTTACTAAACAAGCAGCACTATTCTGTGCCCAACAGAAGTTTATCATGCTGGTTTCAACCCAATCCTACTTTATTTACAATATACTGCAAGATTAGAGCCAGAGGCAGCATGGTCATTTGTCTGTTAACACTCACAGATAATTCTAGCAAAAACACTCATGAAAGATTTAAATTAATCATTCTCCATTGGCTTTTCTAGATTTTCTCTTCAGATGTAGTGACTTATTTAAGTAATAAGCATTGCAACTTTGATTAAATTACAGAAGTTACAGAAACAGTTACTATACATTAGCAATACATTTAATGTCATTAGTATGGTCTCCAAAGGCATTACTGAGGGGTTAAACCTAGCAGAATGCAGCATATTTTGCTTTGAGTTTGTTAAGTGCACAGTCACTGTTTAGAGTCTTGTTTTTACAGCATAGTGACTGGCTTGAAAGCCACGGTCAGTGCTCACCAGCATCTCCTACGTCCTCGTGTTAAGGCAAGTAGCTGATGCAGCCTTGTATCAGGACACTGTCATTAGTGCAACATATACCAACTTTAGTCTTCTGCTTGACAACATATAGAAATAGTGGCGAGTTTGATTAACACAGCTGTATGGTATCTCCTCAGTGCAGAGAGGGAAGAGTAAATAAGGCATTGTAAAGGTCTTTGCCGGACCACAAGTGTGTTGTCATATCCAAAGCATAATACATTTAGTTTACAAATCAATTTGAACTATGGCATTAGAGACTAAGGTATGTATTGGCTGCAAAAGATCCTAAGTGTTCTTATTCTAGTCATTGTACTGTTTGATTTTTAGCTCCTCAGAGGAAAAAAAAATCCATGGAAAAAAGAAAGGAAACAAATAGCCAGAGCATTTCTAGCAGAAACCTGGTGTGCTTGAGGCTGATGTTTCATTGCCTACAACTGCAAGCTCACCACCTTCAGGAAGAAGCAAGGAGAAATGCTAGTTCATTTACTGCACAGAATTCTGCAGTGAGATATATACAGGAACTTACTCTCTTGTAAAAACGAGTGCTTTCTGGGCCAAACACAGCAACATATCAAACTCAAAACATATAAACCAGTTAGTGTTAATATTTATATTGAGTGTGGATAATGACTTCAGAATAGAAGAATTTCGTCTCTTTCCATTCTAAATTTGGTGTCAACTTCAACAGCATATACATAAATGAGATACGTCAATGGAAAATATCAAATGCTGTTTGCTCCCACAACATAGCACTGGTATTCACATCAGTGTTCTTGAATTTTAAAATTATTTTCTAAAACAATCAGCTAATAACTAGGATTCTCTGTAACTGTGTTAATGCTTTACTGCTTTAAATTTTATAATTTTTTTCATTTCAAATCAATTTCTTTCATAGCTCCATCTTTAATCTTATCTGTAAGAAGATAAGTATTTCAGATTCTATGTATCTTGAAAGTCTATTTGGAAAGAAGAATAATGAACATAAAGCAAACCTGACCATATCTACTATAACAGCTCGTGCATAAAGTTCCTTTACACACTCTGGAGCACACAATTCACTTTCTTTGATTGCTGTACCCTCAGGCCAGAATGCAATGCCTGCTCGGCAGCTCTACAGCTACACTGTTCAGCAGCTTGGGGTAAGAAGTGAATCAAACTGTATTGAACAACATCTAGCTACCCAGCAGGAAAAAAACCAAACCAGAATAGTTGTACGCAGAACAACCCAGGGAATGAACTCCCAAAGCTGTCTCGTTACATTGACTAACCACCCCAAGAATCAGCAAAAACCTGGTTACAGCAAAACATTTACAACAATATAGCATGATTATCAACCAGCTGTTGTAACAGTCAAAAGCTTGGAGGGTTTGGGGGTGGGTTAGGTTTGTGTTTGGGTTTTTGGGTGTTCAGTGGTTTTGTTTTTTATTTTTTTTATTTGTGTAACTACAAGACATGCACTTGTGCTATGTTGCTGCTGTTTCTGGATTTATCTTTCAAAGTTATGGATGCAAAAACATCCTGGAAAACCTAAACCTAAGTTCTTTTGAAAAATGCAGAGTTTCATCAAATTAGAATCACAAGCAAATAAAGCTGTAAAATCAGAGACTGCTGTACGTACTCTGTAATGAGCCCTCAGATTAACTGAGCTTGCAATGAATTCTAACACAAAAATAAATTCAGTGTACCTTTTGGGTTTTCTGGCAAACACATTGCACTGTCTCAGTTATTACCCATATGGGAGTTTTGCCACATTAATGGAATTAACATGCTGCCTTTCTTTCGCTATCCTGATTTCTTAAATGATTTTAAAGGTTCTTGTATGTCAGTTCTGCTTTCCACATTAAAGCTGGTGTCTCTAGCAGCAGCAGCTCACTGTGGAGGACACGCACCATTTCGGCGTTGGCTCGGAAGAAAGCACTGCTTGGGATGCACGTGTTCCCCATTTGAGCAAACCACTGAAATAAATTCCATTGAAATAAATATTTATCAACTCAGCTATAATTATTTCCTTTTCACAGTGGACAGTGCTGGACCACAGACAGGAATGTTAATGACCTAACTATTTATTCTTTTTAAATGCCTCATTTAATTGATTAACATCACATCAAATATACATGTGTGGTACTTGTAAGTCCCACCTGCTCCTGTACAGCAGGGAAATCTGCTGTGTGTGCTGATTTTCCCAGCAGAAAACTACACCCCACTCTGCAAGGTAAAGAGCTACATTACTTTGAAAAATGACAATTGACTCTTCTTACACAGTTGGTTCCCAGCAGTAAAGAAACTGCAGTCTCAATGGATCTGAAGTGTGACTCTGGATTTTCAGAGTCACTTCTTTTCTGCAGCCCCCCCACTCCCACACAGGACAAGACTACTTTTTATTAGCTTCAGTGAGGTTCCATGCCAAAGCAATGCACCTACTCTGCCTGCTGCCTTGTCTAAGCTTCTAATAAATTGACTTCAGCATTACCCAACAGCAAAAGTTCTGTTACCTTCCATCCCATAACATGGGGGATGTTCCCCTTAAAAGATTTTATCAGTGATGTAATTTCCTAGTACAAAACTGCTTCACGCATTCGGGGACACACACACACAAGAAGGAGATAAATTGTCCGAGATCAGCACCAAACTTTGCCTCATCTCCCAAGGGTGATGAATCATGCACCCTGCTCAGAATAAACATGTCCTCAGTGAAGAGGACTGCTGGATTAGATGGAAAACACTAACTGGAGGATTTTGTTTGTAGATGCCAGTCCAATGCATAAAGAGAAAAAGGAAATTAAGTTGCTGGTCTGTGATTAAGTTGCTGTCCCAAGTATATCTCAAGCCCTCTCACTAAAAACAATTTAGTTTTTCCCCCTTTGTAATCTGTTTTTTTAAGTATTCAGATTACCATTTATGTTTGCACTGTGAACATCTGATTGCTTTCCATGATATAGATAATAGCCAGTTACTACCTGGGAACGCACATTTTGCACAAACATCCACTTTATTTTTGGAAGGATTAAGGAAGAAGATACACCAAAGGCAAGGGAGGGGAGGAGAGAGAAAAAAATGGAAAAGGGAGCCAAGATTGAAATGGGGTCAGCGGCAGGAAGCGGAGTCGAACGGGGAGAGCTGAGCTCTGTGACAGCAGGGAACAGCAAACGGGCTGGAGCTAGCAAAGCACCATGAGGACACAGGACAGCATAAAGCAGTGAGCATGCTGCACTTTGAGTCACGTGAGGAAAGCACAGGACAGACTTAAAAGTGCCATTAAAACAGTGTATTACAAATATTTGAAAATTGGACTGCGATAGAATAATAACACTGGCAAAATGATCCACAAGGCATCACATCTCTTAGCTCTTATGTGCTCAGAGAAAAGTCCAAAGGTCTCTCAGGTGAGACTGCATGATCTATAGACAACTCTAAGCAACTCTTATTATTTCTTCCTGGGGAAAAGATGCTAGCATGCCAGCAGAAAACCACAGCAGGTAAAGACCCCTTGAAACTCCACAGAGCAAAGAGCAGTTACATGTTTATGTACTACTGCACCCATACTCCATCAACTACTGTAAACTAGTTTTTTAATAAGGTTCTGATGATTTTTTAATTACAATGTGTTCTGTAAAATCCACTGTGGAGGGTTTTTTTACTCCTTTATCAGCTCTGAATCCTGGAGAAGGATCTTTTTGTGGTTTAATAGGGCTGTGTAGATGAATTGGAAATGCTAACACACCCGTCATTAAATACCTATCCATAAAGACAGATGTTCTCACAGGAGATTGTCCAGTTTGCATCTGCTAGTTGCCAAAGCAATGTGTGGGCCAATAGCATCAACTAAATATTGTTCTGAGGGCAATTTAACACTTGCTTGCTCTATCTCATGTATTTGAAAGCTCAAAAAAAGCGGTTCATTCTCATCTAGAAAGTGGGTTTGTGTACTGGCCCCTCAGCTGGCTAGCGTACGATTGCCAAGAAATCTCTAACTGTCCATTTGCATTGCCTGGAATCATCTGACTGACTGCTCAGGTTCTTTGCCTCATACTATTGAGAAAATGGTCTCCTACCTTTGCTTGAAATTGCTCGGTCAGAGGCATAGTCAGTGAAATTCCCACTGTGATACAACATTTCCAACAGGTAGAAGAATACTTATACTATGGTGAAAAACATGCACTAGAGCATAGCTGATATCTGATTCTGTCAATTTTGCATAACTGTTTCTTAATGTACTTTGATGTTTTTTCCAGTCTATGTTAAATGGATAAGCTGTGCAAGCCTAAGAAAAGTAAGGCCAGGTCTCAAGGCTAAGAAGAAAGTTCCTGCTAGGACCATTACAACATCCAAAGATGCTAGAATGACACATGAGGCTGCATGACACTAAAGTAGCTGAGATTAGCAATATTCACCCCTTGCTGAAGTAATTCTGTATAAAAAAAGGAACTGGCTACAGTAGTGAGGGAGAAAGGCACAAAGCCTTAGAGAAACTGGACTACCAAAGCTGTTTCCTAAAATAAGTCTGCTCTGAGATCGAAGGGGCCTCACAGTGAGACATTTGAATCAACTGTAGCAAGAGGCAGTCCAGGCTAAACATGGGCTTTGAAAAAGGGCAAAGAGTAGGAAAAACTTCATGACCAGCATCAACCTAAATTCTTACTCTGAGCCTGCAGAGACAGAGGAGAACCAGTTTCATACCTTGGTACACAAACTCACCATTGCACAGAAGGAAGCTAAAAATTTCCTGTTTCATGGAGGATGGAAAATTCTCCAGACTTATAGGGTGACTCAGTGAATGAGATTTCAAAGTATCAGGCAGAAAACACTGGTAAAAATGGTACCCCAGACTAGAAGGACCACTCCTCTGAACTCCTGCACCTTAAAATTTCATCATACTGTTTATTCCCTTTCCCTTTCTGCTCATAATAGCAAGGTAACGGAAAAGAAAAAGTTTCAAATTGCACCTCTACTTACAAACTCTGTGACAGGACAGTCAGTTGCTTTGCCAGGGTGTTGTTCTTACAGAGCACTCCTGACACACTCAGTCAGCAACCATGCCCAAGCACAGTAACAGGCAGAGCCTATGTTTGGCAGAGGGGACATGAAGATAGTTGCCCTTCTCCTTGGTTTCCAAGTTCAGTATTTCTGCTGATCAACACTGACCAGATGGGCCCTCGACTTTAACAGCTATGTGAAAAGGAGAAGGGATGTCTCCTGACGTGTTTGTGCTGAACACAAAACCCACCTCGGGCTGGAACACGCCAAGAGTTGCCTGTTTGAAAAAGAAAACAAAAAAACCTGGATGCTTTACATCAATGGAAGCTGCAGAGTGGTTCACACTGAAACCGCGCGTGCGCGCACACACACACCCACCAGGCTTCACAGTGCAAGTGAAGGGGCTTATTAGAGATGAAAGAAGGCCTCACATCACCCCTTGTAAGGGACCATTGTCTCCCTTTCTGCTACAGTGGTCTGTGAAGCTGTGGGAAACAAATGACCTTGGAGCCACAGCACTGTGTGCAACCGCAAAAGAAAAGAAAGGGGGAGGGGGAAGCAGTTTTGTGGGAGGGCCAGTGTCCCGGCTGCCCAGTCTTCTAATGACAGCCCCACCATGCCCTCCCTGTGCACAGCACGGAGGTGTTTCTCATGCCTCCAGCTCCTGCTGCAGCCCAGCCAGAAACAAAACTGGAATCTTGGCAGAGGGAGCAACACACCCTTTCCCACCAGCACAAGGGGTTTTATCACCTGGCTGCCCAGCTGGTTACTTGAGCTTAATGGCTGAGGTATGGTCCAGACCTGCTTTTGATTTGTACTTTTTCATACCAATAATAAGGAACTAAAAATCCCGCTTAGCTTAGAAGAGGGGTAGACAGGTATCAAACAACAGAAAAAACATGAACATGAAACACAGAGAAAAAGGGAGAGAATGAAGGATGTGTAGCACATGAAGGAAAATCTATAGCTGATGCTTATCCCATGTCCTCTACTGGGTTTCTGGTTATGAGAGACGCTGGGAGGATCAAAGTGAGTTAAACAGTACCCAAGCACATGCATTTCCCAACGCCTGCTGAGCTACTTTGAATACAAAACACTCATTTATTCTTTCCAGTCTTCTTTTTTGCTTGCTCCTCATAACCACCCTTCCAATCATTTGACCAATCTTTAGTCTTTTCCACCTAAATAGAAGACTGACTGTCCTCTATTAACACTGCTCTGGAAGCCAAGACTGGTAATTATGACCTGCAGGCTAAATTACTGATTCTACCAAGAAGCAAAGACTAGCATTTTTGTGAGTTCCAATGGTTTGGGAATAAAAATTTATCTTAAGTCATTAACAAAAAACTGGGTTTTCCAGTCAGAATGTGGTCCAAAATTTTTGGACATCAGTCAACACTACACGTATAATCCTCTCAGTGCAGTGCCTACTGTCAGACCAGGCTGACAGAGCTAAAGAGGATGCTCCTGGCTGCACCAGGAAGGAAACTCTCTCCTGGACCAAAAGACTATAGCATGGATATAACTACGTTCAGAACTACAGGTAACATTCAGCTCAGAGTTCTCTGAATTTCTTCAGAACCTCTAACTGTGACACCAGAAAGCTCATGCAGTAATCAACCTGTGAACTATCTTCTTTATAGGCTGAAAAAGAAGACAGTACTATCACTATCATTATTTCTGTATTTAAGTATTTTGAAGATGCTCAGACATGCATGGAGATAACGGGATAGACAGAGAAAGGGATTTTTTTATTAAACAACTCTAAAATACATTATATTTGTAAGTAAAAAGTATATAGTTGTGTTACTAACAGCAACTCTAATTGTAACACGAAAAATTTCAGAAGTTAATATACCTTTCCATGATAAATTCTGTTTAGCTATTTTGTTTAATAGATCTCAAGCTGAAGCCAGGCTTTTAAGCCCAGCACTAAACTGTCTGACTTGCAAACGCATTCAGGAAATACCCAGAGCTAAACAAAAACTGTTCTCAATTATTTTAAGTTCATAAAAGCAGCTCAGTATAAGGTTTTGAATCCCTTTTTAGTTAATAGAAATACCCCTACAGCTGGAACCCAGACTACAGCTCTAGCCACCTTTCTTTCCAATGTCAACAAAATTTTCCGCTTCTGTCACAAGATTTTGACAGTTCTTACAACATCAATGAATCAAGTCTTGTGGTCTCTCTAGAAAAGCTGCATTATCCCCAGTGCACATAAAAGGGGAATCAGCAGAAAAACTGCTTTAGGCTAGTTATAACCCACAGGTTACACTGCTAAGTGAAAAATGGAGATAGAAGCACTGCCCTTATAGCTGGTGAAGGGCTAAACACATTCAAGTCAACAAAACTTGGATTAGAGGTAGTAAAATGCTTCCCAGGACACAGAGTCAAGTAGCAAGGAAGGTAAAAAGCTGGAAGAGGCCCCAACAGCCTTAACTCTCACAATCCATCAAGGGAGAGCAGAATCAACAATGCAGCACAGATTTGGACCGACATTTGTTATTCCCCAGAACAGGATTATGTACCATCCAATATAATTGTGTAAAAAAAACCCCAAAAACCCCAACTTTCCAACTTTGCTTAAGTCTTTCAGGAAGTTGATGGTAAAGCCATGTACAGAAGCCAGGTCTCCAGATGCCTAGTCCTGTAATTTCAGAATACTTCTGAAAAGACTTGTGCACACATGTAAGCAATATCTACATATAATAAATGCCTAAGTGTCACTACACACATTGACTGTATCCGAAAGCTTTGGAACCCAACCAGTGTAAAGAGGTCTGAGTTAGCATCTAAGAAATGGGAAGTTAAACTTCTGCAATAAAACTTGCACTTTACATACTGCTTTTCATGTTCCCTGTTCTTGGCAAATAGTAATTGCACAACTGGTTTTCACTGTCCATTTAGAGTGAAATGAAAAACAAACAACATGAAAAGAAACTAGTAAACTGGTAAACAGGGTTATTCACAACCTTTTGGTTTTAGGAACAGTATAACATTTTTTATTTATCTCGCTGACAGTCCTTTCAATAAGCACCTACACATGACAAAGTTAACTAAAATGACTGCACGACCTATGAAACAATATTTGCTAAGGACAGTAGCTACACAGGGACATGGGAAAGTTAGTCCATAACCTTCAGAATACCTAGTTTCAAAGAACAATGAAAGAGATTAAATATAAGTATTGAAACCCAAGAGACCACATCCCTGAGTACAGTTATACTCGGCGGGTAGAAAAGCAAGATCATAAAAATCAATAAAACCAGTCTAAGGAGAATCACTTCAGCGCAGTAAGGCCAGGATAGGGTACCCAACACCACACACCTTCTCTTTTTCCCTGGACAAATGCAAACAAGGTCACTGCATAATGGCAAATAGGTACCACTGACTGATCCTGTAAGGTTGTTCTTTTTGGTCGTATTTGTAAATCCCTGTAAATATTGCTACCTGAAGTTAAGTTGCTCTTGTTCTGCTCTAGGACTGGAGGATCAGCCTGCAACAATAACAATCAGGGCAGAGCAAAGGTGAGCTAAATACACATACATTTTATTCTGCGTTTATTAACATCTATCTCTATTATTTTTCAAAGAAAATATTCCCAGATAGCCAGTGAGTTGTTTAAAAAACTGTCCTGCAGCGTAACAATCTGGCTCTCATTTTTGTGCGGCTTCAGAAAGCAGCTGTTTGTGTTTACAGTCACCAGCAAACAATTCAGCTTTTTAATCAAACGAGAGCTGCTTGGGTGCTTTTGCCCATGGCTATGAGAATCAAATCACTCTGGAAAACAGACCCTTTACAACAATACCAAGAAGTCCTCAGCGGATGCAAGGGATTAGAGAGGGATGCTTTCTGAGAAACCAGGTTTATAGACTGTAGCACTTTCCATCCTGGGTCAATGTACTGAGCTCAGTAGCAAACTTCAAACTCTCAAAAGGGCCTTGGTCAGTTTTCTTTCTTTTCTCTCCAAATCCTGTTGCTTCTGCCTCATGTGCTTACATCCTCTTTCTTTTTTCCTCATTGCATATGCAGAAACACACTAAAATATTAGTTGAGATCTACTATAAAGTTAAGCAATCCAAGAGAGGATGACAATTTCGTCCTAGTTACAGACTGCCTTACTTATGAATAGAGCAACATTTTTCCAGTACAAACACTTGTGTGATAGCACTTGAGTAGAGATCAGACAGATTGTGTGAGCTCCTCTCCATGTTTCACTACAGCTTTGTAGAGACCTTTCCCTACTGCTAGCCTGCTTGGAGCTGTTGCTGAAGATTACAAGGTGTGTAAGGTACACACAAATGTTCATTTGTCACAAGAAAAAGACCAGTTGCTCATTTCTCTGGACATGAATTAAACACTGAAGTATCAATGATATGCCTTATACAGATTCAAACTGAAAGGTATACTGGCCATGATTTCTGTGTTCTTACACTGGTATGTGGATCACCTGCTTGTCCTTTGCTAGCTGATCTAGGCTAAAGCTCTAGACTTGAAAAGGAAAAAAAAGTGTATCTCAATGAGAAACAACAGTCTAGTTCCTCCTTCTCCTGATCATAGCCTAATAATGACAGGATATTTACCTGTTGTACTTTGTAACATGGACCTCTGAGCCACTGTTTCGGCTTCTTCCCTTTTTGGATAGAAACGTTTAGAATAATACACTTTGTGCTCTTTGCCACTCCTGTCTGCAAAGCTTCCACAAGAAATGGCTATGTGAGCTATGAAAACAGGATTCCACCAGGATTTTTTCCTCTTCTAGAAAAGAAATGTAGAGCTTAAAATAGCTAATACCCTAAAAAAAATCCACTAGAAATGACCCATCAGCAGGCATGGATGGCTTTAACTTGACTTGAAAGGAGCACAGTCTCTTTTCTTGCAGCCCAGTAACATGAGCCAGTTCAGTTAATGGTGTCCTCCACCATGAATCCAAGGCTACCTTGAAGACTTATGTCTTCAGAAAAATTTTAGATAGTCTCACAAATGCTTCACTGAAGTAACAAAAAGCTGATGAATGTAAACACTCACTTGAGCTGGTCTACAGACTGATAGAGGACATCCATCCAGTGAATAAAAAATAAAATAATTGTATCACAATCAGCAGCTGGGTGATGCACTATGATTGTCCCACTAAAAGGAACACAGATTCTCCATGTTCTATCATTACAAGTGGTGCTGTAGACATTAAGAACCACTAAAATTTGGCTTTCCCACAAGTTACTTCAAGCAGATCACTGCTAAAAAACTCTGGAGACACTGTGCTTTGATTTTATATGGTATCTGCTTCCTCTGGGATTCCCTAGCCAAGGTAGAACATAATCCTTTTCAATAAAGCAAGACTGTTCAGGCAATTCCCAAGCCAGCAGCTAAAGGAAAAAATAACAACCCTTACCAAAGAATACACAAACAACTATCTGCAATCTAAAAGAAAATCCACTTAGATACAAACTAAACAGGAAACTGAAGTGTCTTGAGTTTAAATGAGGGGAAGCTGCAGATGAGTTCTGGCTCTTTAGAGAATAAAAGCATTTCGGCCTTATGGCAACTGGTAGTGAGATCTTTTTTTTATTCTGTCTCCTCAAAACCTGAAGTCTGTGATCTCTATCCAGCGAGCATGAGGGAAAATTAATTCCCTCTTCATTAAATTCTTGAGTCTTTTACCTTGAGCACAAGTTCAAAATTGCACAGAGCATCCTTACACAAAAAGCAGTCCCTGGGTTTCATAATTGAGGTTATCCTTCCTTGGCAATTGCAGTTTATTACACAGAGAAATGCCAAAAATTAAGTGTACAAGTTTATACAGACACAACACACTATTTGTATTGGACTGAATAAAAAACCCCAAACAAACAGCAAATGAAAACAATTACTCTAAAGATAAGAATCTAAGAACAGAGTGTCCTTTATATATTTGTAATTTGGGTTCTTAAAAAGACACACAGGAGTAGAATATGTAATTATTTTCAAAACTTACAAATGACTAGTAATGAGTAAGGCAATTGGATAATTCCTTTCCGGTTGAACTTTATGTACAATTTCCATTTAATTTTAAATCCCTGCTTTTCATGAGTTTTTCAAATTTCTTTTACAGGAAAACATCACTGTTGATATTGACTGCTACATCTCATGTAATCCAACTCAAAAAGGTTTAACCTCCAAATAATTAAAAGAACTCCATTTCTGTTGAAGTGAATGCTGCAGCTGTTATTGATGTAGTATGAGGAATGCATGACAATTCCCCCTGACCAAGCCCCGGCAGATTCAACACTGAGCTGTACTGTCAAAACTACCTTTGTCTTCCAAAAAAGGAAGAAATTAAAAGAAATTATAAAAGAAATTAACCAAAAGAAAGCTGATTACCATTGGTGTAATCTGGGACATACCAAAGGAGTGATTGGTTTTTCCATCTCCCAGCAAAGAAAGCAAAAAAAAATACTGAAGGTTTTCTCCAGAAAACAAGTTCTTACAATATTTGCAGATTAGTATTTTAGATATAAGATTAAGACAAGTTTCCACTTAAAAAAGCATTCACCTACCAAAAAAAAAAAACCCAAAACCCACAGCTGTACATCTTCTGAATGCATCCTGTAATTATACATGGGTAGTTGGTATCAGTCTCAATAAGAGCAAAGGTACAACTGGTTAGGATGACACACTGACAGACAGGAAAAAGTATCTTTCAAGAAGGCTACCATCAGCCTCTGCATCTCGGATTCCAGCATATGCATGGTCAGTCTGGCTTGCCACTACGATAGAAGGTGGTGGTCAGTGTGAATGAGGAACAGGTAAAGAAGAATGGTCGATTCTTGGCTCCCAGCCATACTACCCATTAAGCTTTTGTCTGAAGCAATGAAAGGATGGTAATTAATAACTAAAGTAATCCAGTGCTTCACTGTTACATCATCATTCTCTTGCCAAAGTGTAAGAAAAGAAAAGCTTCACCTTAGTGATGTGCCTCTAACTTTCAGTCCTGTCGTGGCTACTCCTCAAACACAGCTTACAACTTGTTGCCTGCTTAGAGCTGTTCCAGAACTTATGATTATGCAAAATAAGATGATGCTAAGTCTAAAATAAAATAAAATAAAATAAAAACAAACAAAAAAAACCCCAACCAAAACCAAACAAACACCCACCCAAAAAACCAACAACAACAAAAACAAACCCACACAATCCAAGGTTTCTCAAAGGCTGTCCAGCAAGAGTTCCTAACCTAGAAACCTACAATTACACTGGGTATCATCAGTCTTATTAACTTCCAAAAACTTGGCCTTCCTAAAGGAAACGAGATGCACATCTCTGATTATCAGCACAACCCTGATGTTGGCTACACTATAAAATGAAACTGCCCATCGTTCTTTATTCTGGAACATCAACATGCAATTTGTTGGACAGATTCTATAATCCACAGATGAAGGTAGTTGTACATTTTGAGTTTATCCAGCATTAACAGCCCTCTAATAGCCTAGTTCAGCACAGACATAGCAAATAGAAATGGCTTTAAATATTCTTCCCCTGAGACATAATTTCATAAGAGAACAAACTCTATATGCACAAAGAGAGATTTCCAATGTAAACATGTGGTGGAAGCTAAAAGCTGCAGTCAGATTTAGGGTAAAGCAAGGGATACAATTTCAAAGGCACCAATTTCTTTCCAGTTCATAATATATATGTTCGTTTCTGCTGACTTTTCTGCCCTTTGTGCTCAGAAGACCATGTATATTAAAGAAGTCACTTTAAGTTTCTGAGACCTTAATGGGCTTTGTCTCATTTTTCCCCTCGCACAACTCTGGATGAGATGCAGAATCTACAGTTGTTATGAGGGGTTAATCATAAGCATACCAGAGTCATTACCACCATCTGACTGTCAGCATTTTAAATTATTCTTAACATTTTCAGAAAATAGACCCTAGAATTTTGACTTATTAGCTAATCTGAAATTCTTAAAACTGCAAGAAAAAAAAAAGTTAATGTATAATAACTCCAGTATGGAGGATTCTTTGGGTTTGGTTGTTGGTTTTTTTTCTCTCGGGATTAAGGCAATGATTTTCTATTTGATGAGATGCCAAGCAGAGTCAGAGGAAAAAGTGTTTTACAGAGAGAAATCCAGTGCCAGTGCTACCAAAACCTGTACTTATGAACTCTACTATTTTTACCCTCTGACTTCTTAGTACTCTGAAAAAATATACCTATGAAGACATTATATTGCAATCATTATTATTTGGAGGTTTGGCCTCATCACCTCTCATAAAAACACAATACCAGGTCTAAGTTGAATAGAAAACTTCTAGCCATTTTGTACAAGACTATACAGACTTATTTCAAAACTGAGGTTTAGATTCCTAAAGGTTTGTCTTTTCAGCAGGGATAGTTTTTAAACATTGCTATCATTCAATGCTGAATCAGTGCCCTAGAAGATTAGATGAATTATCTATTTGAAGATACAGTGCGTTTTGTGATTGGACACATCAAATCTGTTATACTACTAAAGAACAAAAATGTCCTCTATCACCTGAGGTCTACGGTTTCAGATCATTGTGTTTAAACAGAAACAACCTGTATTTAAATACTCTCTGTAATAAACAAAATTAAGGATACAAAACTAAAAAGTAGACAGAAAAAAAAAAGGAGAGATGAACATGTCAAATCCATGAAAGAGAGCTTAGACAAGCTAAAATTTGTATGCAGTTGTTATGTACTGTAAAGAGGGGCTATAATCACCAACATTTATAATCTAACAAAACAAAACAATAGCCTGCATGTACAAAGGATTAATTCTGTACCAGTGATAAGTGCTTATATGGGATGCAGCTTTATATCTCGTGCCATAAAAGTTGTATGCTGATGTTATACTAACTTTCTCACTATCCCTGGTAGTCTATGTGCTAGTAAAACCAGACCTAATGACATTAGGAAGTTCCTTTAGAAGGGTTATTTTGATTGATCTATCCTCTAAAATTATTTCTAAAGAGAAACTACCTATACTAACCATGTTCTCTGACAGTATATACATAAAGCATTCAACATGGTGCATGGCTTTGTCCTTTGCAACCTCGCCTGCTTGGCTTCCTGACAAAAAACTCTCAGGGCAAGGATGAGAGTTCTATATGGAACTGTTTATGGCACAATCAAGTATAAGCAATGATGAAGTAATAATCCAAGTTGCACTGAACACAGTCTGTAAGAGAGCAAAGCCAGGAACTGAACATTTGAAATGATCCCCCTAGACATGGAAGAGACCATTGCATGCATGGGGAAATAAATCCACTTTCTGCAATATCAGTAATGAAACATTGTGAAGATGAGAAGGGACAGCAGCAACTGAATAGAACAGAAATACTCATTATCCTTTAAGTTGGAACTCAGTCAAAAGGAAGTTGAAACCACCACTTCACCATGAGATACTCAGGAAAGACAGTTATTTCTGGTGGAACTGAAGTTACACAAGAGTTTTGACAGATAACAGGAAACCAAATCCAAAAATGAGATGCTAATTCACAGAAAGACACAAGCAACAGTCACCGTTTGCTGACTCTCCCACCTTTTTGCCAGATGTAGCAAGAATGTGCCATTTGCAAGACAGATAACTTCTTCCTTCTGAAGGCACAAAAATCACAGAGAAAGGTCACTTTTCATCTGAATCCTACTTCCAAACATAGTAGGGCTTGGGCATGTTGGCAAAAAAAAATGTTGATAAAGAAGTTCTTGAGAGGACAGAAGGAGGATCCCTTCAGCTCTTATTTGTGATCCCTCACTTCCTCCTGCTGAGTAAACTTGATCTGTCTTTTACTATGAGGCACTTACTGGAAAAAATACTCCACGATACAATGCTAGATTAGTAAAACACTCGCCTCCCCAGAATAGACATCTTCATTCACAGAGTATTTCAAAGGTTAACAACATTGTAGCTGGTATTTAATTTGATTGAGAAAGTAAAAAAACACTCAAGCAGAAAGCTGATCTTACACAAGTCAGAATGTATAAATGCTTGTGCAGAGACCATAAGGACTACAACTGTACTTTCTCAAAGTGAACTAGGTAAATCAACATCAAAATTTCCTCTCTTTTAGTACCTTTTCTTAGGCTTCATCTGATTAATCCAAAACAGATAAAATTGGGTTATCCCAAGGAAAGACATTTAAATCCAGAGGGACTCTACTGTGGTTTATGCTTGCCATCTTTGGCTTTAATAACTTCACAGCTTCATTTCTAAGTCTTATCAAAAATCTCTATATGAGCCATGGATCACCAAGTGAGATCCTGAGTACGTCTTTAGCTGACAAGCAGGATTCAAGGCTCTTTTCTGTTGCCTTCAATGGTAGTTCCACAGTAAAAACATTCCTCCTAACATGACATGACATAATATTGGAGAATACACAGATTACTATTATACACCTCCAAATTCTATCAAATATCTTAATCCAGAAACCAATGTAACATTCTACTTTCAAATAACCAGAGCCAACTCCTAAGTAGAGATTTCAAGGAATATGCCTATTTGTGAACTGTATCACAAGATGTTCATCTATAGGTTTACCTGTTCTGAAAGATGTTTGTGCATTTGCGCTGTATTCTTTAACTGGGTCGTCTTCTAGCCCTAAAGCTCAACTTTAATAAGGTGGGTACCTAACTGTCTTTTGAGTAGATACTGCTCCAGCTGTTCTCACTTCTTTACCAGTTTTGAGGGTAGTTTCTTTGTAGCCTATTGAGAGACCTTGGCCACCCCAGCTATTTCCACAAACCACTGTTCCTGTCTCATAAACATATCCTCATTTTATCCTCTGTTCATGAGAAGCTGGATTATAATTTACTATGTTAAAAGATGAATCCCTCTTTTTCCATGAAGATCACCTTCTAGGATGCTAGCCCAGTCCTACTAGTTCAACTGCCAGTCAACCATGCTAGGGTACAGGGGACTCACACATGGGCAAATATTTCAAGAGCCATGGATACAGCAGCAGTTTTCATCATCACTGCTCTTACTGTCAAGGTATTTACAGTGGCCAGCTTTTCTGCAAGGAGAAAAATCTAAAGCCATCTACAGGGAAATCCTAACCACCCATCCTTTGTCCTTCTCCTCCTGTAACTAATCAGGCTCTTCAGATCAATGAGAGATGATGGGCCAAGCTCAATATTCACATAATACTGAGTGATGTATTGTAACATATATAACAGTATCCTGCTTGTGGTGCTGACAAATATGTCCTGCAGGAACATTTTGGCCAATCAGTATAAACTTTTTGGTTTCGCTCCTCTACCTAACTAGTTTCCTTTGTTCACTGATTGTGCTGTTCTTTGTCATGGTCTTCAAAAACCCTGAACTGTCAAAGGACACGCAGCAGTCTGGGTGCCACCTCTGTGTGCCATTCGGAAACCTTCATATACTTACATTCTCAAACTCTCAAGCTGAGAGAGTTTGAGAGGCTTAAGAGGATTTGCTCATATATCTCAGCACTTCCCAAGTATCAAGTAATTTAAATCTATTATAATATTATAGCTCCTTATTTTCCCCAGCTCCCTTCCTCACCAGGCTATAGCAAGGCAGTCATATACAGGCAATTTACAGTGTCAGCATTTGAAGATTTTGGAGACAGTGCCATTCAACTTTCACTGTTTCAAAGGTTTATTCCATCTCAACTATGCCCCTGCTTAAAAGATAACTGAACTTGGCCCTCAAAAACAGTGATTTTTATAACCCACTGGTAGTCACATAACCAGAAAGTAAAAAGATCCCACTTACGTAAGTGGCTAATCTCAACAGGACCTTGTTCTGTACTGGATCAGTGCCTTTTGCACCTATGATCTAAGTCCATCAAACTAGACAAAAGTAGAGAGCAATGGCTAGTTAACACAATTACTGACTGCTGTGGAAGACACTGATGGCCTCAGTACATTCCAGCTACTCGTCTGGAGGCAGAAATTAATTTTGATGCCTATGAATCACAAGTGAACAACTTGCATAATGACACTGACACCAATTTGAATACTCCCCATAGAACAGGGCAGCAGTCACACTACACCCCACATCTTTCAAATCTGACCTGTAGTCTTCATCTCAGCCCTCTGCATCCAACACGCTGGCAAGCATGCAGAGCTTCCCGAGCCATCCAGCATCTTGGTGAATGATTGCTTTTTTTGGTAAATATTACTGGCCACAGCTCAAAGGAGCTTTTCTGCACTTTTGATCTGCACTACAAACACAGACGACTGAGCAGCGTGTGGCCAGGAAAAGACGCATCCAGCAAGAGGCTTTGAAAACTCTGCCTGTAGAGTCAGTTAAAAAGGAAGGTAAGCTCCTCCACAACACAGTACAAAACTATTTCTATGAGAACTCTGCTTTTTATATTTGGAAACTGTTATTTTCAACCATTCATCCCTGTTCTCAAGATCCCAGAAGCTCCATGAGGGCGTGTTCCAAAAGAAAGCATAGATACACAAAGCTGGCTTGTGCATCTCACAAAGTTTACATGTCACTGCATGCATAAACTAACAGTACATACACATGCTATGAGTGAACATGAATAAGTTATTCCTTAGGCATAGTGCCTAGAAAAATGAAAGGAGTTTTCTGAGAAAGCTTCTACAGAAACTCATATAAATGTTGGTAGTACAGCAGAGAGTTTTAAGTATGCACTTTCTCCCATGACTTAGGATGAATTCAGATCTTAATTTCTTTCACAGATGCACTTCTCTGCCAGGTTCTGAGAAGGCTGTTAAGAAACCCAATGATTACAGTGCAAAAAGAGTTTTGTGTCTTCATCTATAAAACATACAAACGTACTGAGTTTAGCTGCCCTTTCAATTTCCAGTCTCATTTTCCCTTATGATAAAATCATGGTAGTACACATAGCTCAGAAGAGTTTCCTGTGAGCATCTACTCTGGTCTGCATGCCAAGAAGCTGGGTTAAATGTTGTTTCTATACAGATGTTTCATGTTGTCTTAAATGTATCATTAGCATTTCAGCTTCACAGATAAGCTGCCCCAAAGTTGACACCCATTACTGCTAATAAGCTACACCTTCCAGTGGTGAAGTCTTACCATTTCTTCTTCAAGTCAATACACACTCTTACATGTTTACCCACACAACTGAGAAGACTCAACTGCCAAATAACAATTTCAAGTGTAAGTGCCTCTGCAATCTCACATTCTCACTAAACTCCTGGAATGTTACATGGAAAAGCCTTTCTACAACGTGGACTGGTTTTTGTGATCCTCTTCTGAACTCTCCCTCAGTATTTCCATATCTTCCCCAAACTCTGAGAATCAGAATTGGACACAAATTCCAGCAGAAGTTTACCAGTCCTGGGTACAGTAATAATAGACAGCATTCCTCCTTTCTACTACTAGAGCGTATCAGGATCGCATCAAGAGGCTCTTTGCCAGAGCTGATTAGCAAGACCACTTCTGCTGAGGAAGTTTCAACTACTTTCCCACCCTAGGATAATCTCCAGATCATGGCTGAAGTCTGTTTCTTATGCTGTATGTGCAAACTTGCATTCTTTCCTCTCATTTACGTTGCCTTTATTTGGCTGTAGTAGAACTACACAAAAGTATGGCTAATCTTTAAAAAGGAGCTAAAACACAGACAAGAAAATAAACAGAATAAGCCGTTAAGATTCTCCATAAAAATTGTGTGCAAGTATAATGTTGAGTCAAAAAGGGAAAAGCCTTCAGGCCTGCTGTTTATCTTGGGAATTGCCTGGGAAACCATCACATTGATGGAATGGATCTGGCACCATTCCACAGAAATTCACAAGTGAAAATTAATCTTCAAAAAAGTTAGTAGCTGCTGTTAGTATTTAGAAGGAAAGAGTCCTTTCATTCCAGCATCCCAGCATTCTTGTGTGCGCTACTAGTTCAACTAATTTGGAAATTTGGGGGGTATACTCACCCATTTTATTAATAGATTTTTAGTCACAAGCATTTACAGTCATCCTCAGTACAGCCCAGAACTTCCACATTAGGGGAACTGATTGTATCTCAGAAATGAAAATACAGTCAGGAGGAGTGTAACGCATGGACTTACCCTGTCTACCAACAGTCCATCAGATACTTATCTGTAAAGGCCAAAGGACAAATATATTTTAAAAACTATGTTACATTATCTTTTGTATCTTTTGAAACATCAGTTGCACAAGCATGGAAGTGTAAACAGCATGATTCTCCCTTATCAGAGACCTGTCTCCTCCAAGATTTATTCCGAGCCCAGAAGCAGGTTCCCCAGCATCATCACTGACTAACTTCACAGACACTGGATTACCCTATCAGTAAGGCTGCTGGTAAAACAGTCTGGACAGAGAGAAAAAGCCTTTGTTTACATACACATTCCTTCTTCACTAACAAGGAAATAACTCAAACTCATATAAGTGACAAAATAGCTTGGTATGAACACATCCACACACACATATGGATATATTATATTATGGGGCCTTAAGTCTAGAACCACAGGTAACCAGTAGGTGGGAATGGTTAGTAAGAGATGATCAGAAAAACAAGTATATCTGCCAGGTTTTGTCTGCGACTTCTTCAAACATTTATTGCCCAGGTGCATTAAAGCTCAGAAGAACAGAGGTCTATCAACTGTTGTTACCTGCAGTCTTTGACTCAGTTTTTGGCCATGCAATAAGACACAGTTTTCACTGCTGAATCACTAGTTTGACCCAAGACAAGGAACTGACTGGCTCTAGGAGAAATCATGTTACATCTTTAGATCACTGGTTTGAAGCCGTTACAGGTCAGTAGTGGCTGAATGTCACCACCACCAAACAATTGTTTATAGTCTGATGAAAAATGAATTTGCCAACTTATAACTTTCATTATCTACTGCAGTATCTACATCATCTATGACCTTCACAACAGCTTTAGAAATTCAAGAAAGGACCACATGGGAGCCTGAGCTTCCATGCTGATCAACTGGATGTGGAATCTCCAGTCAAAGCTGAAATACGAGGATAAGCCAGCAGAACAGCTTGTGCCACTACTGCTTGTGTTTAATGGACCAAGAACAAGAAGAGACTATGGTTTGCACAGCTCTCAGTTTGGTTCCTTACAATAACACTAAAATCTATTAAAAAGTACATTTGTTTTTAGCAAATATTTTCCTAACTACGGATGCAAGTAGAAGGCACAGTTGTTTGTGTCAAAATTCTGAAAATACCAAAATTCTTTTCATCTACCCTATATTAGGTGTTAGGAAAACGTTAATGTTGACCATGAGGTGGGATTTAAAACACTCTCTTTAAACACACCTTGGTTACATCTGGTTCATTACAGTAAGCTCATCACTGACATGACACCCAGTTACTTTTTCAAGGAATGTCAACATTTGAGGGCTATAACTTACTGGTAGTTTAGTGTTACCCTGAGATTAATATGAGAGAAGTGGGCTGTGAGTTACAAGGGGATGTCTACAGCAAGAGATTTGGCAGGCCAGGGTTCTCATCAGGCCAAAATTCAGGATGTCCTAGGTCTGTATGTATGCTATTAATCACTAGCTGAGGCATACCAACAAAAGTAGGTTTTTCCATTAAAAAATTCATTGCTCATTTTAAGAGGAACAGAACTGCACTATCTGCAGAGTTCTGATATTGGGGGGAGGGGGGAACACAACAAAACAAAAACAACAACAAAAAAACACCAAAACAAACAGACAAAAACCCCCAAACCAAACACACACATCCCCCAGAAAAACAAAATCAAACAAACAAAAATCTAAAATCAGCAAGAGGGCTCCAGAGGAGAAAATATTTTTCTCCTCCTGCCATCAGGCAGGACTATTCTATCTCAAAATTTATTAAGCATTTACTAACTTGAGCTGGCAAAAAAAGATAACCTTCAAACCATCAGCACATTTAAAAGCAACAAAATAAACAGATTTCTAATTAAGGAATTAGCTATTAAGAGAATCAGATCCGTGTCTTTTGAAAGAGCCACCAGGTAAAAATTTAAGTACATATTAGAGATTAATCAAAATGTATGACCTTGCATACAGATTAATGAATAAGCATAACAAACATGTAATAACAAAGAAGAGTAGATATAGGAAATTATAGTAAGAGAGCAGAAGTATAAAACAGACTTAAAACTAGCATCACAGGCTCACAGGATATTTCAAGCTGGAAAAGGGACCTCAGGAGGTGTCTAGTCCTACTTTCTGCCCTAAACTAGAACAGGTACAATGTCAGACCAGATTACTCAGGTCTTTACCCAGCCAGGTTTTGAAAATTGATGATGATATAGACAGCACAAACTCTCTGGGCAATCTGTAGTGTTCAGACTGTAAATGAAAAGAAAGAAACAGGCAGACAGAAAAATGCAGAAGGAAACATAAAAGAACCTGGAAGTGATATTAATAACTAATGAAAAATGATAAGGGAGAAAAGTAAAGGTCTTTTTAAATTAAAAAGAAGGAAAAAAGTACAGGAAAACATTTCTAGTATGTCAATTTATCAGGAACCTAATGTGAAGGGTCTGATTCTTAAAGGCTTGATTTTGTAAAATAAATGAACCCAAAACTGAAACAAAGCAGAAAATGTTTAGGGCTTTTAAGTCATCTCAACAGAGATTCCAGAACCTGAGGTAACCAAAATCACCAGCTACTTTCAAACAGGTAGGCTACAGCTGAGTCTCTTACACAGTGTTTTGACACATTTCTGCTAAAATTTTGAAGCTAAACAATGAATGACAGTATTTTGTATGCTGAACTCTCTAGTTCTATCAGATAAGAAGATGAGAGCCCTACAACTACATTCATCTACCATATGGCTGCTTTAATGCTTTCCTTTGCAAGGATTTGGGAAGTAGCAGGAAAGCATGTCAGAGGCCTATTTAGTGGCTGGTGGATTAAGAGATTTGGATAAACATTTTACGTTTTGTTTCCTGGTGTATTTGTTCTGTTACGACCATTCTGACTGCAGAACCTGCAAGCACAGGGACATCTCTGACATCACTGGAGACAGGGCAGATGAAGGATAATGTATTAACATCCATTCTGTTGCCACTACATTCTCAAGTGAGACAAAAGAAGATAAAAATTGATAAAATTATAATCAATTGGTTTATTAGCTAATAAGTAGCAGGACGCCCAGGGCCACAAAAGCCTAGAGAGTGAAGGAACAAGTCCCTGCCTGAGGAGTTTATATCGACCACCACCAGTCATGACACTGCAAGATTCTACAGGAATAAAGAGTAAAAAAAAAGCTTTTCCTTTTGGTCCCTCCAGTCTTTTTTTACTGACATGAGGTGGTATTGCAAGGCCTTGGTTTCATGCTTGAAATACCTGTCAACAAGAGCACGATTGCCTCAATAATTCAATCAATATGGAATTGTGGCCCTAGAAATGGAGAGAAGACTGGAAAGGCAGCAGGAGCAGACAAGAAAACAAGTAAGAGGCTTTCTTCTGGGGTTAACTATGAGGGAGTATGGTATGTAGTGCTTTGATCATCTCTGTGCTCACTCCACAACAGGCAGAACACAGAGGTAACATTAAAATCTATGCTTGTCTTCCTCTAAAGCTTAAGACACAACATGATACTGAACTTCGCAAGATCATTTTAGCATTCAGAGGGTATTTGTCAGGTGATGACAGGAAGCCACATCTGAGCATCTGAACTAAGAAAACCCCATGGAGCTTTCAAGTGCCTGTGACGCAGTCTTTTCCAACCAAGTGTAAATAGGACACGTCATCTCACCCAACACCCCGGACCACAATGTTTTGAAGGTACTAAAGGAGGAAACCACACTGCAAAGAGGAAGCAACAAATTCAGTTTTAAAAAGCTTGCAGCTTTAAACCAACTTTATCATAACCAGAAACAGCCATTAAATTCTGAAGCAATAACACATCATTAGCAATTAAACTGCTGAACCTGGGCGGCAAACTCTCAAAACACTTTCAATGGCACCACTGAGCATAGGGATTGCTCACCACTGTGTGAGCAAAAAGGTGACCACTGGCAGGCAATTGGGTATTGGAGTGATAAGAATATGGCATGTCACTATCACGGGTACCGTGCGAAGTGCAAGACAAACACCACAATTTCATAGGGAGCTAAAAAGTAGGGCTGATTGGTAAATATTTTCCTTTTTGTTTTATACTTCATTGGCTTAGCAAAAGCAAGACCTTTCAAAACAACATATTTTCTAGGTGGGAGGGTGTAGAATAGTGAGAGAGGGGAAACAAAAAATAAACACTGAGATGTTCTGTTGTGTAGCAAGTCTCTAGTTCCGACCAACAACCTCAGTCTCATCTCCTCTCGTCTTCCAGATTTTCATTTTATCAGCACAAACACATCTCCACAGAACACATCATTTCTGATAAAACACTTTTTTTTTTTTTTTTTTTTTTTTTTTTTTTTTTGTTAACT
>JANIJG010019476.1:35371-78003 GCA_024611175.1 Megaceryle torquata
TTTTTTTTTTTTTTTTTAATGGAAACCACAGTTCTCACAAAAATTTCAGGCATGGCATGTTGCATTCATTTATTTATTTACATTTAAAACACATACGATTCAAAACTGCACTACACCAAACTGCTGGTGAATTTCTACCACCTTAAATACTGATGCAAAAGAACAACAACTAAATCCTGGGTTGAAGCTATAATAAACTCCAAATTGCCCTAAATTGCATGGGCATTCTGTGCCATTTGACTTGCTCATAATTACTAATCAGCCTGCTGGACACAAATACCTTGTTCTAACAAGTGAGGAAAGCAAAGTATTCCTACCTAAGGGAAATCCACAGTAAGTTTTCCCAGTCATTTACATAGTCAGAATGGCATGAGGGTGATACAGCCTCCTCTTACCCATAGGTTCCTCCCATGCAGACAAAAGACATCTCAATTTTAACAGAGACAGGTTCATCTCAGGATATATCTACCCTATACATGGTAAATACTAGAAAGATTAGTCTGTGGTGACCTCTCTGCCTCAGTGACTCATCTGCTGCTGGAACCCTCTGGATCCGAACAACTCATTTCACGCTAGCTCACATGACCGTCACAGCGGTGACTAAGAAGCAGATGCACCCTCAGGAAAAGGAGAACTGGGCAGCTGTTGACCATAAGCCAAGACAATGAACTCTAGGGATATAAAGCACTTGAAATGTTGATCCCATGCTGTTCAGAGTTACCTCATGCTAACCCGGAGGAAAATAATGTGACTAATCTTTGCTAGTGTGTGTTATTCTGGTTGAACAGTCAACAGAACAAACTACAGGCTCCAAGGATCGTGAGGCTTTTGGCATCTAACCTAAATGCACCATGAACTTTTCCTCTTGAGATTCAGGTTTGGTCACTGACAGGCTCTATATTAGCTCGAAGGCACTGAAGTTTATTCTAGACTTCATTCCTACTGAACACTAAGAAGAAAAGGTTTACAGTCTTCTAAAGCTGCAAAAAAAATGCAGGCCCACGTCAGCATTATCAGTTTAAAGATAAAACCAGAGAGAACAATAAGGAAAAAGGGACTTGGATGGGACTTCTGAAAGATCATTCAGCAGCAGATGCTGAGGACGACTGGACCCAGGAATTTGGTACTCAGGGCATATGCTGACTGCAGCTGAGATGTGACTATAGATCAAGGGCAAGTAGAACATCATATTTCATAGCACAGACAACAGTAAATTAAAGACATGGCAGTTCAGGCTTCATCATAAATGAGCCTGTCAAATCCTACCAGCTAGAGTTTGAGCTGCTATCCTGCTGAAACACTTCCTGTCCTTTCCTGTATGAGCTCAGTTACCACAAGTTACCACAGTCAGGCAACAGGCATTACAGCTTATTACTCCTCCTGATCTTTGGAATTGATGCGTATTGCCTGACTTACACAAAAACATGCAAGAGAAGACATTCCATATGTTTATTTAAGAAGCAAGTCTAAATTAGTGAATAATTTGTTGCAACAACGTCAGCTGGACAAAATATTTGCGTTGATCCCTCTACAGCCACCCTGTACATGCATCACTGTTCTGTTCTAGACTAGTCACCTGCCCTGGTTCCCTGGTGAGAACATCTTGTGCCTTCTCTGGTTGTGGCCTAGGGACCAGCCATTAGCTTTGATTCTACCTCCACAATGGTTTTGAGCACACCTAGCTAGCATGGAGAGGAACTTACAGTTTATTTTCCTACAGAAGTCCTCTACTTGATGCACACCAAAACCACGCCACATAATGAACAAACATGCAGAAAGCAAAGATCACTGAGGACTTACTTTAAAACCATGTTACTGATCTCAGTGAAAACACCACTGCCAATGCAGAGTAAGATATTTAGGCACAGAATGAATCTTATTGGAGGGATGACATAGGATATAGGAATTTATGTACCTCTACTCTCAATGTAGTTGAAAAAACAGCAGTTGACTCCTGTACAGTATACATTCCCATAAAGTCCTAGAGCCTTCAACCACTTAAGAGACAATTCTGTATTCAGATTGGCTATTAGTAATTTTAATTAAGAACTACACTGCACCATTTACATTTATCTCTTAGATCCAGATGACAAAAAGAGGTCACTGGTTTCACTATGCAAAACCAAAAAACAGTATTAAGTAAGAAGTTGGAAATCTACTGTATTAAAAAAGGAACTAAAATTAAAAGATAACCAAGGGGAGCAAAAAGCTGGATGAAACTGGATATTTTAAGAACTCATTAATTTATTTTGTGTGTAAGACATCAAGATTTTTTTTCCCTTCCTTCAAAGCTATAGGGGCATAGCTGTTGAAGTCTGAAATTGTAGTTCCATACCCTTTTGCTTTTAAATTAAACAAATGATCTCAGTTTTTGGAGTGGTTTTTGACTCCAGGGAAACTATGCTATTAAGAGAGTGCCAGAAACATACTTAATTGATGCACGTCCCAAGAACAGCTCAAAAGAGTGCAGACATACCACATATATATTTCAAGGAAATTACTGAAAAGCCACAGAACTTCAACAGAACATGATATGTGAAACATAGCATATGAAAGACTCGGTATCCAAAGGGTAAATTCAGTTCGGGAGATATTAATCTGATTACCTAAGAGGTACTATGAATTGGATATGCTCCTTTGTGCACCATATCCAACCTGGACAGATGGAGGAGACTTTATGCTCCATTTTCTGACATGTAATTAGTGTTTAAGGGATGATCAAGTTACAGATAGAAAGTTTTGAACAATTTTTTCAATTGGGAGTTGTGTGTACAGTAACCAGACTATAAAGTAAGATTTTCTGACTTTATTTCCTTTCATGGCTTACACGCTCTACAACTTGACTTTGCCATTCTTTTTTTCAGTTGACTGCTTTCTATGCACCTCCCTGACAGAAAACCAGTCCAGCAACATCTCTGAACAATGCACTCGGTACAGAGCTCTGAAACAAGACATGCACAGACTGAATTAAGGTGGATTTTATGCAATACAGTTTTTTATCCAAATGATAAGTAATTGTCATATTTTTCTGCACCACCTCCCCTCTCCTTCCTGTTGACATTGGCAATTAAAAAAAAAAAAAGTAAAAATAAATTATCTTCCACTGGGTCCTCCTCTTGTCAGCATCATACAATAATGTCACAGTTGAACATCCACAACTAAATTATGAAGTCAATGGCCTTGGAATATCAAGTCAATTAGCTATTAAAACATAACTACTTTATGTTATGGTAATGAATGCTTTCAAAAAATAAATGTGAAATCTGTTATTGCTGTTGTTTCCAACTGCTTAAGATTATGGAAAAACAAAGCTTAAAAATCAGACCTCTAATTAGGACATCTGTACCTTGGCATCTTATATTAAAAAGACTGTTTGCCTGGCTTATTGAGGACCCTAGGCTTTGCAGACCACAGCAGCAATCCCAAGGCCACTTTGTTTATTTCTCCATTAGCATCCCACAGCTGTAAGCCTGTCCTTGTATCTACAGGTATATGAATTTCAGGATTCATTTTAAAAAATACAGAGGAATATTTAGTATCCCTCCACTAGCACTGCCCTATATAGCTTTTAATGACTTTAAATATAACATCTAATTATTTCAGCAGAGAGACACCATCATCAATCCCTGCAGTAAGGCAAGGAGTATGCAGGGAGAACTCTTTTGGAGAGGTTGGCTTGGGAGCAGCAGCAAGATGGACAGGCGGCAGGGCAGAAGTTGCAGCTGGTACACATCCAGCAGTCACGGCCAAATCAGCTGCACTGCGAGGGAGCTGGGGCTCACTGCCAGCCAACTGACAGGGAAGTAAGATGAAGAGGCGAGACCATGAAGAAAGGCTGCAGCAGCGTGGGAGGACTATGACCTTTTGATCTCCAAGATGTTCCCGATGTACCAAAGTGACATGTCAGATCTAATAGGCTGCTCTCTCCAACTGGTGGCAGGGGCCTACAAATTACTGTGAGATCTGAAGGCATTTGTTGTGATGATCCTGGCTTGGATGGGGCATATCAGCGCTTCCCCAGCAGGGCTATCTGACAGTCTCTCCCAACGACTCCCAAACCAGGGGTCACAACCTCCAGCAGGGTCACAGCCACACAGAGTGGAGTTGCAAGCCTGACAGAGATGCGATTGTTTATGTTAGTATTTAGGGTCGCAAGCTTGGCTGGGGTGAGTTCACCACCAGAAACAGAGGCACAAACAGAAACCATTTGGGAACAGCTGGTCTAACAGATTTCACGCTCAGAAACAACTTCTTGATACTCAGATAAAATGTGCCCAAACTACTCCCTTAAATATCCATGTGCCAGCCTGAAACAACAGCTCCCCTGCCAGGTATCAGACTGGCTCAAATTTCTCCCAAAGAATCACGGCTGCTTACGTGGTAGTAGCATCTGCTTTGGGAGTTGTTGCTTTTTTCCATTTTTTAACAGTGGAGCTATTCATACTTGAGCCACTGTTTTTTCTGCCCTTCCTTAGAAGAGAGATGTACCTAGTTATATGCACCAGCTTAGGAAGTCTTCTGCAGACTGCAGCTTGCCTGGGAGACTGGAGCAACAGCAGGACATTTTAGGAAAGTAGAAATTAGTATAAACAAAGCCTTCCTCTGGTTAAGCTTCAGGCATGTCCTCTTTCTACCATTTCTTCACCCATCTTTCTGTACAGCACTGTGACCTCTTGGGTTGCTTCTCTCTGAATGCTTTTTTATTTTTCAGTACAACTAGTACTATGAAAAGACAAAAAGAACTCAGATTAGATAAATTTTGCTCATGTGGAGCATGAAAAATCTGTTCATATTCAAGCTGTCTATTTTCCTTAAATTAAGAGATAGCACATCAAACATATATTATCTTTTTATTATCATGTTATGTTTGGGTTTAATGTATCATTTTAGGGACAGACCATCACTGGGAAGAAGTTCATTCACATAGCAAAGAACCCAGCTTCAACCTCCAAAAAAGGCCAATAGGTTATAAAACTTCCATCATTTAAGACAATAAATCATTATTACAATAATAAAGCACGAAATACACACAAATTAAGGAGAAACACCAATGAGGTATTTTTATGATTAAGGGGAATCATCAATCACAGAGCCTGCCTGAGATTAACAAGGAGCCACTTTTTCAAACATCCTTCAGTAAACCCAGAGGAAACCCAGCTGGAACTGCAACTAGAACGCAGGCATGAGACTGAAATTATCCTCTGTCCCTTTGTCCTTGCCTTCCCTTTTGGTATAACACCTGCACCTAGGGTCACACTCCTAACTGGTTCCAGTTTTGCAGACAACCCATATGCTTATATGCTTCATGTAATGCCACAAACCAAATATAGTTCCCACAGCAATGTGTTTCCCACGTATAAAAATCCTTCTGATCCTTCCCAGTCCCACCAAAAGAGAGATCCACTGCTGGTACTATAAAACTCCACAAGAAATGGGACTGAATGCTACTGAATGATGAAGATTAAATTATATATTCATATATTTTTCCTTCACCTCTGTTTGTACAGATTTAAGGGTAACACACAGTAAGCTAAGACAGAATTTAATTGGTCATTGTGCATGGGGACAAATGGTTTTAGCTCTTTCCTACTCACGAATGCATTTTCCACAGAGTAATTTGAAAGATAAGTTAATTTGGAACAGTTCCATCAACACTAGTGTACAATGTAGTGCTGCAGAAGGAATTTAGAGCAAAACATGTCTTTTGTTTCTGATTTAAACCACTGATTTGCAGGACCACAGTAAAAAAGCTAGTCAATCTTCTCTGTTCTGCAGAGGATGGGAAGAAACGGTAAAGGACAAGGAGGAATTGCTACCACTAAATAACCAGGTCTCTTACATCTTTATGGTATAAACAAGTCTAAATTTCAGTGCATAAGAGAACATAGTTGCTATATTCATCCACACTGAAATATGAGTTAATCTTATTTTCAAACATTTTTAAGTCACAAGGAGATGTCCAATTGCAATCTTGTTACAGTGCCTTACAGCTCTATGCCATCAACTGAGACTTGGTAACGGACCTGTGCATGCTCTCAGCTTACTGCAGTTAAACAGGAACAGAGCGTGGGTAGCAGGATTCATGCAAACCCATTGTACTTTGCATAGGAAGGTGCAACATGTACTCAGTTGTGCTTTTTCTCAGCTGAGCTAAGTTACGTAGCAGCTGAGAGGTGGTAACTCCTAACCACTCAGTTATGACTGTAAGCACTTCTGTTATCATGCCTCTTATTATATAGATGAGTGATTCCCACCAAATGTACCTGAAGGGTTTTTGGATTACAAATTGTTGATTAATGATTGTAAGTCATATCACATCTTCAGAAAGAAACCACAACAAAGCAGAAAAACTTTGTATTCTATCATCGTGGCAATTAGGAAATGAGGAATAGAGATTCTCTTAAACTGATATACAGAGGCCTTTGAATGCTCCTGCTGACAGTTTTCACCCCTTTCATAGTCTAAAACAAGTGATTACGCATATGTCATTCAGCTTGAAACTTCCATGGACATGTACGGTCTCAGCAACACTGTTCTACTGAGAGATTTATCTTTTGATTAAAAAGCCGTTAAAATTTGGCTGGATGTTATGTCACTACTTCCCACTTGTTGAAATATAGCATTAAAATTAGTATAGGCTGACATGACCACTGTTATCATGCAATCTAACTGCTCCATACACCACCGCAACCCTGCATCATGCAGAAACAATCACAATATCATTTCCCCTAATGGTTAATATCAGTTGTTCCAGGCCCTGTAACGATGGTGCACTTCCTTCAAGCATTCTCAACAGCCAGAAGGGCTTTTTTCCTTCCATTGAAGCACTGGGGTAAAGACTCCACTACTGCTAGGAGCACAGAGTTACCAGAAACTTGAACACAAAGCAAGTAGAAGAACAAAATCCTATTCTGAGGAGTCTCATTTTCCCCTACAGCATGTATTAATGAGCTTTGCCAAGGTCCCTCCTTTTTTTAGTGCCCGCTGCTTACCTATACTAAAGCACATGTGCTACATACTATCCTGATTTCTAGGAGGTTAAGGAAGAGATCCTTTCTCACCTTTCAGTGTTTGTGGGCCTAACAAGTCTTTTTCAGTACGGATCTGAAGCTGGAAAAGTCACTCAAAGATAGAACAAACTGAAGGAACAAAAGGCTTCCCACAGCACTGTTGGCTGGTGAATTACAGCTAGGATTACAGGGTCTATGCTGGGATAGTTTCTTAAAAGACAGCTGAGACAGGAAGTCCAGCAGCAAAATAAAGAATTAGAAAGAAACAACTGCAGCTGTTCCCTTACAGCTCTCATGAACAGGAACCAGTCAGCTGAGTAACTCTATCAGCTCCTATGCTGAAGTCAGAGATACTCAGGGCTCAGACTTGGAGGCACTATCCTGGGGCTCTACCAAGCTCATCAATTCACCAAGCTCTACCATCCCATCAGGGGAAGGTAGTTGGCCTTGGGCCATCAAGTGAGAAGTGGCAATTCATATCAAAGGAAAAACAGAGGCACATCTCACTACACTTCCCTCTATCATCATGTCTGTAGAGGGCAAAAGACATATTGCAGCACTTCACTACCTTGATAAACCATAAAACAAGAAAAGTCCATTACCTTTTCAGGGGTGTGTTTTAGTCTTCAGAATTTACACCCGCACACCAGTCTCAGTTAGGAAATGTACTCTTCAATGTGTGTAGACACAGACTAATTGTTGGAATTCACTTTCCACATAATCTGGCAATACCAGTAGTGTTATTTGCACTCACTGACTTTTTTGCACATCTAAAATTTACTAACCTTCACAGGGGTCACAGTCAAAAGATCTTTCTTCTATCACGCCACATGGTTCTTGAGTTTCATAAACACACCTACTAATCTCCATGCAAATTGTTCCATAATGGTAACAAATAAAAGGGTTAGCAACTATTCCCAAATATTTGGGTCTCAGAGTGGATTCATATAAAAAAGACAGGAAATTAATTTATTAACTGTCCTATTAAAAAAAATACAAAAAAAAAAAAAAAAATAGTTAACTAACACCAGCAATTCAATGATCCAAGACAAACCATCTCTTCTTTCAAGCAAAAGTGTGTAAACCAGCCTGTGATAGGTTTACACAGCATTCAGCTAAAATACTAAAGGACTAAAACATGCCAAAAGCATTATGATACTTCCTAATCTATTTAAATTTATATCATGTTGGATGACTTCACGAGGACATGCATTATTCTGCATTAGCTTTAAAGGTACAAGGAGGAAGTATTTTAGAGACTTGTTTAACAGCTGCTTCATTCATAAGTTCACAGTTCCTGCAAAACAGGTACGTTTGTGTTCTCTCCGTATTTTTTTTGTTGTTTTTATTAAGTCACATGCAGCTCCAACTTTAAGCATAAGTGTATATACACAAATAAACAAACCAAAACCAACCAACAGCCTCTGATCTCTGGGGGCCCCTCAGTTCTCTTGTTCTGTAGTTTCAGCACCGGGACTGAAAAAGGAGATTTGAAGGGGGAGAAGTAATAAACTACAGAACTTGTCTTACTCTGGGGTGAATAGCAGGTCAACTCATTATTTTCCCCATAGGAGTATCTTTAAATATTAAGAAAGAAAAAAGTTCCAAAATAAAAATATATACCCATATTAAAAAACAAACAAACAAAAAAAAACCCAACCCCAAAACAAACAAACAAAACCACAAAAAACCCAACTATAAGAATAAACCAGAAGAGGAATAGAAGAATAACCGAGAAATAAAATGACTTAACCACAATCTCACAGGGGATCAAGGGCAAAGCAGAGAAGAGAAGCAAAAGACTCCAGCTTCAAATCTTCTGTTCCTAAAGTAGAAAAATCCTGTGGGTGGGAGACACTATGGTAGCTTAGCTTTCTCCAGTCTCCAAGACACGAAAGCCTACTTCTGCTCAATAGCTTCAAAGCATTCAAGATCACAGCAATAAAGAAAGATGAAAAGGTCAGAATAAAGTCATTGCTCACACCACACACTAAAAATATACAATGCTATGACAAATCGCTTGATGAACACAAATGGCAGAAGATTGAACGCTGGCCTCTCCAGAGCTAGTACAAGTTTACAGACAGTTTTAAACACAAAATAATTCTGACTTTTCCAAACAAATATTGGAAAGTGCTAGCTGAGACCGAAAGAGCCCAAGACAGCATTCCCTTTTTTGCCTGACGCTTTGCGCACACTGGGAGGGGGATGTTGTTCTTGTTCATACCAGCACACCCCTTTCCAAGAGAGATGGAGTTTGGCTTTGATGTCTGCAAGAGGAAGTCAGAGCTCGCAGCTGGCAGATATATTTATAGGATAGGCACTGGTGGACTAGAAGGGAGTGCAAGTAGGTCATACGGTTCTATCTCTTCACAGCACACAAATGGATCACACGAATTTCACCATCCAGCTAGTGCTCAGACACACAGGCTTAGAATTAATTGCTAACGACTCTCTACGTTAGGTAAAATGCAGTCATGTGAACTTTGCAGAAATTGTAAAAGTAGTACATTCATAGCCACAGAGAACTTGTTTAAAAGCATCCATTAACAAAATATTTTCTCACAGACATTTACACTATTTTTCTACTGTTCACTTAGCCTAATGCAGCTTAAATCTATTATTGTAATTAGTAAAGAAATTATTTTAACTGGGTTAAGAGCTACTTTTTACACATTTAAACAATAAAGCATTAATTCTTCAGGCCATCACAGCTCTAAGCCTAATGATAGTCCTGGGCTCATCTGACAACCTCTGCAACCTAAATAAGGCTTCTCAAAGTTGTCTTTGACTGGAAGAGCTAAACAGAGACTATTCCATAAAGCAAGGATGAAAGTGAAATAGCAGTATTCACATCATCCTCCAGTCTATTCCCTCCGATGTCAAGGTCGTGATACATCTATGTAAGAACAGTGCAGCTACAAGGGAAAAAATAAGTTTGGCTCCTAGGGAAGTGACAGCCTTACATGCCTGAGGATTTTAGGGCTGAGGAAAAACATTATTAGTCATAATTACTTCAGATGATAATCTGGCAAGTAAGTAATGGCCGAATGAATGCAAAGACATGGGCCACAGGTAGAGAAACTTTTGTATTTCTTTCAACACTTTAATGTGTAGCAAACTAAGCTTTTTTTTTTTTTTTCTGTCTTGATGCAGAAGCATGCACAGATCTGGGAATTTAGCTGGACATAATTTCCTACAAGAAATTCCAACAAACAGCTCAAGAATTTTTTCACTGACACTTGAAGTAGTAGGATTTTACAGCCAGTGCTGCTTTTATAATGCTTTTAATGTTCTCATCAAAATCTAACATATTTTTAGGACACAAGTTTTCATGCACTAGATTAAAATTTTGCAGAAGACAAGCTTTGAGCCTGAAACAGCTTGACAATGTCCTTTCAGCTTGTTCATCAGATTAACTTTCTGTCACACATCAGATGAACAGCTTCCTTGGTTTCTTGCCTAACCTAACAAACAACCCAAGCAATTCTGCTCTAAAGCACAATCTGAAGCAAAACCAAAAGCCACTGTTAACATTCTACTTCTTTCTAACAGCACATTCAGTTTGAAATTCTCATTCCTGCCTCTCTGAAAGATTACCCTTTTAGCAAGCCATTTACAGTGATGGGACTCTGATTTCAGATAGGATTAAAACAACATTAGACATACACAAACCAAGGGCTCTGAGTCGCTTACAGGACTAATAATGTGTTATGGGTCCCTTCACATCTAGGTCACTGGTTCAAACTCAGCTTTAGTTGGTGATGAGTGAAAAAGAAGAATGAGGTAAAAACACAGTCATCAGTCTGGCCTCTACTTCTGCCTCTGCAACATACCCACTTTGTGCACTTGGGCTACTCGCCTGACTATTTTTTCCTGCAAATTCCACAGTTGTAAAATAGGAAGCAATATTATGAATATCACACTAATCCTAGAAGACTAATTCACTGAGGATTTTTAAGTATGAAGATCACCAGAAGATTCAAGTATTGGTACTTTCAGGATGTTCAATAGTTAACATGAAATAAACTTGGGAGGGACATGACTTTCTCAGGACAGGTCAACACATTAATGTGTTTTTGACAGCAAGATAATCATGGAAATCAAAAGCTGAATGGGCCTGAAATTCCCCTTTTTCTTACAGCTAGACAGCCCAGGTTAAAACTGAAGCAAACTGGAACTCCAGAAGCAGATATATTATGTATGAGAAAGACAGAAGGAGACAACCACGGAGTGTAGAGATGGACTGAGCTCTCCCGTTATACAACACAGCATCTAAATGCCACATCTGTCAATGATAGTTGACAGAAGAGAGAAGGAAGGGAGAGAAGGGAAGTTTATCACCCCTGCATCCCTTGATAAAACTTGAATTACTGATCGTGCTTGCATGGCCGCTGTCTGTGCTCTTCTTGTTTTGAGGCTAAACAAAGGTTTCCATTTGCAACAAGAATCATGCTGGCACATCTTACCACTTCAGACCCTTAATTAAAAACATGGAATGAGAGAGACAAAGGAAAACAACACACACAGAGAGCACCAAGGCATTTAACTCATTCTTAGGTTAAAAGGTGAAAAATAATGGCAATAGGGAGTTTAGACACAACTTCATTAATAAGCTGTAACTGCTACAAAAATCACCATACTGTCTCTTACATCATCCTGATTTCAGAATATTATTGAACTATGGCTTCTATACAGCATTGAGAATCTTTCATATTTTCAGGAAACTTTGGAGAGATTACAACTATCCCATGCATTGTCAAAAGACTCTTCAAATATTTTAACCATAAGAACAAAAGATGTTCTTACTGAGAACATATTTTGTTATTACTTCCACCTCAGAGTCAGCTACACTTCTTTTCAGACAAAGCCCATACAGAGCAATTCTAAAGGACAACAAAAAGCACAAGTACTGCGATCAAGAGCACTTAATGAGACAATGTGCAACAACTTTGTGCCAAAAAGGGAATCAAAGATGAAAAATTATGCCTTCCTCTTCCAAATCTAGTCACCAAATTTCAACTCTTTCTAACAGAGGTAGGGAGAGATATTCAAGCAATGAACTTGAGAGGCTATTTGGCAATGGATGAAGCCAACAAAAGCCACAAGCACAAATCCAAAATCATTTAATGGGCCATGCTTTTCCCAAGTTCCTATTGATATAATTACGAGGTAAACACATCAGTCTGTGCTAGAGGCATTACACTGGAGCTATTTGCTATTCTTTGACAATCTTTAATGTTTCTTCAGTGTCTTCCTCTTGTCCATTGAAATGAGTTGCAGCAATAATGTCTGTTTTAACCAGTGCTTCATTGGTTTTGCCTCTGAGCTGTTCTTGTGTTAAGTCAGACAAGCTTGAGAGGGCTTGTCATCAGTCAGAAGAAAGATAAGCTGACCAGAACTACCAAGGAGAGAAAGAAGGGAAATATCTATATTAAAGTATAAAGCCTACAAGCAATTATCATGCCTTTGCATGATACAGAGAAAGATAGAAAAAAATGAGAGTTGCTTAACATCATGCACTTGGGTCTATGCATGACTGAATTCTAAAAAAAAGCAAACTTCTCTGCATCTGTCCCTGACTAATGGTACTCTGACTATTCTTTGTAAGTGAGGAAAGCTGAAATTATTAAATTACTTTGCAAAACTTTGATTCTGAATTATCTTTTCTTCTTAGCAAAAGAAGTCCTTACTATTACCCCAAAAATGTGTGCTCCCCTCTATTTCTGTGCAAAAAAAAGAAACACTAAGATGTGAAGTAGTACACAGCATCATGTAAAACCTCACATCACATACACGCAATATTGAGAGCTGCAGTTTGAGGCACTGTACATGAAAACCAGAGAAGCATAACACAAGGGATGGAACTGGGAATTTGCTCTCCATTTTCAATTGGTTGTTTCTCATTGGCATAACTGGTAAGCATTAGATCTAGATCAAATTGGTAGTCTAGTCTATGTATTAACTCTAGCTGCAGCTTTAGAAGACTGACAAAATAATGCTCTAAATGCATGTGAATGGAAGTACAATGCTGAGGAACATGTTATAGAACTGAACATGGCTTCACAGTTCATTCTCAGACCTTAGAATGTGCCATATCCTTTTAGTTAATACACTAACTTACTTTTTTCTTTTATAAATGGATTTTCAAAGAAACTGAAAAGTTACATTTTTCCCTGACTGTTTTATGTGAGGCTTTGATAACCTCACTCTCACAAACCCCTGTACATCAAGACAAGACTCCAAGTTATAACGTGGATTTGTCTCAGTATAGGGTTTCAGTTCTGATAGAAGGAATCTCTTACCTTCAAACAGGGACAAATCATCAGCTGGAGACACCAGGTCTGCTTGGATCGCAAGGCCACTGCTCAACAATGTGGTTATCTGATTCGTCAAGATAACCTGCAAACAGACAGGGAGAGGAGGAAGGGAAATGAATTTTTATAGCTACTGGAATGCAGAGAGCAGCATAGGCAAGGACTGGAATCCTCCAGGCACAGCATTCAGACAACCCTCTACTGTGACCTTCAGCAAATTCAACACTCAGAAAATTGTGAACTACCTGCAGAAACTGAAAAAGTTCCAGAAGTGCAAATAAGGCAATATTGTTAAAATACTAAACAACAGTATGTTGATATGCAGAGCAGTCTAAACCAAAACTACTGTTCTGAAGAGCATAATTTTCTTCATAGGCAAATAGAAAATTTATTTTCCTAGTAATTTCCACATAACTTACACACATCCTTCCTTTGCCTGAAACACAGTGCCATGGAGAAAGGTGCTGTAGGAATACATCCCCACTGATCTGAAGCACAGGAATACAATATTTCACAGGGCTATCTCTACACAAAAGGGATTTTCAGTGTTTTTCAGATCACGAGATTCTGATAAAGAACTGACTGTAGTACCCACACAGTGCTATCCTCTGACAGCATGAGCAATGGTCTTGCTTGCAAGAGATTAATAGTTTCTTACACTTTGAACATGCACTTTTTTCTATTAACAGAAAACATTAAGGCAAACACTGCATATGTCATAGTGAGAAGAGTATAGGTATAAACACAACTATCTCCTAATGCTTGGATCTCCAAGCAGCTGCAGTTTCTGCAGTGACGGTGTCCATTTCACAGTCTCACAAAAACTTCAGAAATTACTTTTTTTTAAGAATGAAAATGATCCTTCTACTTGCACTGAGAACAGACTCCACTCCAAACAAACTCCCTTTGAAATTAATGGCCTGTCTTCAGCTGTATTTGACACAGGAGGAAGGAAGAGAGGAATCCTACACAGTACTCTGGATGCGGTTACATGATGCTACTGGAATAAATTAACAGCTTGCCATAGCTAAAAAGAAGAGGAATTTCTCTGCTCTTCCCTCCACTGCTCCTCCCTCCCTCTGATCATGCCTTCCTCCTGCTTTCTAACACTTTCAGTAGTATGATCTGGCACACTCTCCATTTTCTTCTTCTATTTCAAGATCCCACATAAGCTGTATCAGATCACAGACTCATAACCACAGTGGTGATGCTTTGGGGCATTACATCTTCAGGCAGCACGATGTGAGCTACCAACAACATGATGGAAGCTGCAACCTTTATCAAGACCACAACTCTTTCTCCCTGCTCATATCAGCCCACCCATCTCTATGCTTGTAAACAGGCACTGTGGTGCCCGAGAACTTTACAGGCTATATAGCAAAAGGACTAATTGAAAAGTTTCTAAGTCATGTATTCAGCAGGAATTCAAGAGCTTCAGAACCCCATAAATGATGTCCCTCATGCTCTTCTGCTACTGTCTGCAAGCTCTGGACAAACTTCAGCTGGTTACCACCACCCTGCCCAGCTTAACCATAGGTTGCACCTTTTGAGACTGGGCATATGACCACTGCAGTGAACACAGGCATGGAAAGTAACAGCCGTGTTTGGTCTTACACCTAGGCTAAGGTTCTTAAGGTACTACTTTCAATACTGCGAACAGCAAACAGACAAGAAACACATCACACCCCCCTGCCCTTGCTGTTTCCCCAGGAGCACCAAAAAGCAGACAGGAAAGAACCTGGTGCACACAACCCCTTGCAGCTACTGCTGGCTGTCCTGTTATCAATCATTACTAAGTAAGATTCACTTTAATAACAAAGAAGAAAGAGGTCACTTTTTCCTTTCTTCTAGCAGGGTACTTATCTGACATTTTAGTGAGCAAGCTCATCCTTGTGATAGGATGAACATCAAAACTGGTTCAGGGCAAATAAAATGAGTGGTCAGCCAAGAATCAGGAGGGATAAGGAACAGGATGCAAGACCTTTCCTTCTTAACACTGTTTTCACTTCATTTTCACTGTGTCACAAACCCCACAGCCTCTCTTGTCCATTGAGTCTCTTCTAGCAACCAGGCGTAAGACACACCAACAATATGGCACAACACTGAAACTTTTCCTCAGTTGGGTACTACAAAATGTGCCGAAACAGAACACACTAACAAACTTATACACGCACACATACTGGCAGGGTATGAAGTTTTCATTGGCACACTTTTGCAGTGATCACATTATTCACAAGTGTAAGCAATGCAGTCATCCTAGACCTGTGCCAAGATAATTTTTGCGCTGTGCCATCACGTATTCTATTATTTACATATCACTTTTTAAAGAAAAGCTACCATGCTTAAGGATCTTTTTTAAATGAAAACAACAACAACAAAAAAAAACCCACAAAAAACCCAAACAAACAAACAAAAAAAAAAAAACCAAAAACAAAACAAAACCAACCAAACAAAAAAAACACACAAAAAAACCCCCACACACAAAACAAACACCCAACCCAAAACTTTAAAAAATTACCTAGCACACCATATTTCACAGGGCTCTCCTCCAAAGTAAATGGACTTTAAAGGCTTCAAAAAATCAAAAGAAAAAATAAACAACAAGACTAATGGGATTGCATTTTTTTTTTTAATCTTTCAGCTTTTTACCCTCCTCTTTAACCAGGAGCTCCACAGCACTGTTCACTGGAAGACTGTAAGTCTTCTTCCCTCTTTATACTTAACTCAAGCCACTCCTCTGAACTTATATTTCAATTTCTGATGTGTCTTTCAATAACTATTCAATACTAACAATATCCTAGACACTCTGTTATAGTGCTTAAAAAGCAATTTTAAAAATGCAAAGTCCTATTCAAGTAAATGTTCCTCTCTGGCTTGCTCTGAGGATGTAAATTCAGTGTATTCTTAGTTGCATGACTTCACTGATAAACATTTGCTTTAACACGTTTAAATACTATCTTGAATGAGCAGACTTCCTCTGAGATGAAGCCATATACATATACAGAATGCTTACTTTGGAATTAACTAAAAATTATTCTTCAGTTCTTCAAATCTGCAGAGCCAACACAGAGGTTCAGTTCTCCTATAAGTACAAGCCAAGAGGCTGTTAGCTAAGCATTAAGTTGACATCAAATTCCCTGTCACACTTGGGCAGCTTTGCTTATTGCCAAATTCTCCCATCAGGTGTAGGTACTCCTATTAACAAACAATCAACATTCACCTTTGTGCACCTACCATAATACAGTTTGAACCTTGCTCTGCAGGCATGCAGTCTTCCAAGCTCTCACTGCCTCAGACAACCTATGGGTTGCTAAAAGGAAAAAAGCTGGCCCTTACCCTGCTCTAGGTCAAAAGAAAAAAGTTATTCCTCTGAATATGTACATATATCTTCAAATATTCAGTCATATCCCCTTACTGGAAAGTGCTCAGTTTTCTCTTCCTTTTCATAAAGTAGACCTTCATGCACGAGTACTCTAGGAGTGGATAGTGCCCGTCAAGCATGGACCTGCATTATTAGCAGTATCCAGTACTACAGACACTGAACTCGAGGCCCTGAATGTCAATACCACATGATTCCAGTATTACTTCTAATGAATGTATCAACTTTTCCCCAAAGTGTCCTTCACTAACCCGAAAGACATGCTTGCACACTCCATTCTGCTGTCATTTGAAATGGTTCAACATACTCAGAATGGTTAAGCTTCAGTGTGATATGAAGAGAAAATACAGGCAGACAAAGGAGATGTGAAGTGAAACAGTTGTGTGACTTGCAAGTGAAAAATCACAGAGAGAATCAGCTGAGCCTCACATATTGCTTCATAGATGTGTGTACTGTATATAAGGTTAGTTCTGATCTAAATGCTGCTGTATCTTACAAATTACCAACCAGAGGGTTGGAGAAACTCCCATGTGGTCTGCTAGGTGCCACACTTGAAAGAAACCACACTTCTCACTGCTAAACAGTGCCTGGAAACAGGCTGGGGTCACAAGTCCAAGCAGACTTACTAGAAAGAGTGCCCTGCACTTAATTAGCACTAGCACTTCCTCAACTTTTCACTGGAGATCTGCCATTAACACACAGATCAGATTTACCCTGTTTAGTACAGGAAACCTGCCAAGTCCTCCATCTACATAGGTAAGAAAAAATTGCTTCTGTTGTGGTTCCTCATGACAGATACTAAGATATCATTACCAGCCAAGCATAGCTTCTACTTAAGTGGTTCAATGTCAGTTATGAGTTTATTAGCTTCCAGCAGAACACTCAACATTGAGAATATTGCTGTATGATATTTTAATGTTACTATATTGAAATACACAGTATTTTTAAAATACATTGTATTTTAAAAAATACCAGGTATTTTAAGATGAGTTCCTATTTCCAGCATCGACTAATGGAACAAAATATTTTCATTATCAGAAGTACTTTCATTACCAATAAGGCTCTGTGAGTCACAAAAAGCATTCCACCTCTCCACACACAACTGTGTCCTGACACGTGCGACAGGAGAGGAGGTTGTTGTTATTGTTTCTGTGTTGTGATGAACAAAAAACATAGGGTTCTTCAGTCAGTGACTGAGCATGAAAGGAAAAGACTCTCCACTGCTAAAAGTAAAGGGGAAAAAAAAGATGAAAAGCTCTGCTAGACAGCTCAATAACACTGGAAACTTGCTCCACCCAGTCTCCATGGGAGTTCAATGAACTATTGCCTCTAACCTTTCAGCCTCATCACTTGCAACTGGTTAAGCCAGCTATTTAACAAGTGAAAATTTACAGTCCTCAGCCTTCCAATTCTGACAGAATTACAAACACTGTAGAAATTCACTCAGATTAAAATTTCAAAATCATTTCTGGGAAAAAGTCTACTACTAAAAATACCACACAATTGACTGACCACACAATTTCCCAATCTTAGGAAGATTTTTGCTCCATCATAGCAACCTTAGATTGTAAAATAACCCCTTCTAACCATTAGAAGTGTTACAACAGCAAGAAAGATCCTTTTCATTACAGTTAGAAAGGATAAACACCAGGAGACGATGGAACACATTTTCAAGTTCCCAATTTTAGGAAAAAAAAAAAAAAAAAAAAGGCTACTCTTTGGATCACTTCCCCAGTTTCTACAGATGCTGATACCTGGAAAAAAAAATGGAAACAAGAAGTTCTCAGGGAAAATAGCATTCATGTTCTAGACAGGTCATTGCTACTTCTAAGGTTAATCCAGAAGTGAACACCACACACTATAGTCTCTTGAAATCTTTACACTGCCAAAATAATTTGCATCCTTCTACTTATGTAACTTCATCAGATGCCAGTTTTCTGGAAGCACAGTGGAAAAGTAAAAATACTTATTTAAGGTGCCTAAATTCCCAACACCCCTACATTTGTTGAGAAGAGCATAGTTCCTGCATATGTGGTAAGCCCCTGCAGTTCTTGGGAGAGACTTGGCCTAAGAACTGAAATACGACTGCTTTACACAGAAGAACAAGAAAACTATTTTTTGTTTGGTTATTTATACAATTTTTCAAGTACTCAGTCTGCCCTTCCTAAGACCACACTGAAACTACTAAATCTGACTTTGTCATTCTTGTAAATCAGGTTGAGTAAATAAGTCATTTTCTGTAAACTTGTGGTCTCAGCTTCCTTGTTAGTTTATTGCAAAATTAAAGGGAGCTCAGCACAAAACTATCAATCAGTAACCAGCAAAGGTATAAAGTCTTCTGTAGTGTACCAAGATGAAAAAAAAAAAAAAAAGAAACACCACCACTTTCTCATGAAATGGCTATTTGTTAAAAGCATGGAGCAGAATTCCTTATTTCACATACAACATTATTTGGGAAAACTCTTATTAAAGGCTTCCTACTGAGCTGGAAGAACAAGCACAAGGACACTTGCAATAATACCAAATTACTCCGCCCTTATTAGTTCATGTATTTTGTGGTTTTCACTGTGTCACTAGAGAGCACCGAGTACAAGTGACAGTCAGCAGGGCTGGGATGCTGACTCGGCATGCTGGAGTAGAAGGCAAAGAAGTTTTACGGATCCCCAGCCATTCTTCATGCCCATCCCTGAGAAAGCACCTCTCCTTTCCCTGAAGCACAGAGATTTTAATGAGGCGTTCAAGGGGTCAAAACAATGGTGACTATTGTCAAGGCACCAGTAAAGGGAAAGTGCACCCAGCAACACCACAAAGCCAGATGGGTCAGGCAGCAATGCTGTAAACAGAAAAAGGGAACAGTGAGAAAACTGGGGTGAAGCAGCCTGCTTCAAACAGCTGTGAGAACCACAGCCTTCTCCTTGGGAACCTGTTATAGCTCTGCAAGACTGGCATTGGTCTGCTCAAGGAAGAACCCTAAATATCACCATCTGTCATAGTAATAGGGTGTTTGTGATCTTCATCTAATCTACACACTGAATTAGCTTTTTGTTCAACTCCTGTTTCTTCAGGGAGATTTTCTTCAGCATCGGTAGCCATTTGCCACAAAAGCTGTCAAAAATTGTCAAGGACGTCCACAGGACTTGTACCTAATATTCACAAGGAAGAAATCTTCCTTAAAACTGAGCATTTTCAGAGAAATCAGGGAGTTACAAACAGAAAAAGGAAAAGTCTGAACTGCAATACTGAGAGCTCCTAAACAAAGTAAGGAGTTTTAAAGAGAAAATTTCAAGTGCCCACAGCTGCTGAGCACTCGATTCTGGCTACTGCAGCAATGCTGTGCGGGGTCTCACCGCACAGTGAAAAATCAAGACTGTTATGGGCTCCAGGACCAAACCAAACATATTTATATCACAACTATTACTATAACAGATGAAATATATACACAGATCATCTTTCTTAGAAAACGTAAACTATTTTGGCTCATACAAACCAAATACAGAGGAGAAAACCCAGCAGTTTATAATCTGAAATCCAAGAAAATCACCACACCCATCCAGTACTCATCACAGTAGGTGTCCCATACTCCCAAACTGAGTAGTCACTGGCCCCAGCATCTCAGGTTTCTCTGGGGAAGAATGAAAATAATGTCAAGTACTCTACAGAGCCCAGGATCATGAGCAAAAAGCCTTATAATAAATTAAAATTCCATGTTCAAAATCAAGTACCACTTCTGGTATTTAATCAAGGTCTAACAAAGATACTCCAAAGTAATTTTACATGTACCAAAGTTGTTGCTGCTAAAGAAGAAAGCACAAAGCTCCTTTGACGCAGGCATGAACAGAAAAATGCCCACATATAACAGTTGCTGCTGTTGAAAGGAAAGTTGAAAGGAAAAGTACCCGTTAGAGCCATCATGTTTAGTCATGACACAGGCACAGGCTGTAATGGTGACTTTCACGTTAGAGGAAACTAGATGGATGTTTTCAGACACAAAGCCATAGCAGCTGCCCTGACTGAAGGAAAAGAGAGAGGCCTCTCTGCCAAGAGCTGTTAGAATTCACATCTCAACCAATGTCACCAGAATTTGGCATAATTCCCTGAATAACAGATATATGCACACAACCCACTGGAAATCTATTGAGAAACACTTCCTAATCCTATAGGCCATCTAACAACAAGTGTTGACCTTGCCTCAGAGGAATTTCAGCACTACCTATTTACATCACATTCAGGGAGAAAAAAAATTAAATAAAAAAGGACAATTAAACAGTCTAATAGCACAGAAAGAAGAAAGTAATGATTCTCTGGAAGGTTCACAAACATTAGAGACCTGTTGGTCAGAACACATTGCTGCTAGCTGCGACCATATTAAGAGCTCATAGGACAGGACTTCCAGCTCCTGCTTTGCCATGGTATCTCCACCCAAACTTCTCCTGTTTCCTCCCTCAGTGAGGCAATTCATAGCAGCAGAGGTCATACTATAGTCACTGGATTTCACAGGGTATAAATAGGAGTCGGAAGAAACCAAAGAATCTTTCAGTGACTGACCACTCTATTTACATCCAATTTATTCTGCTTTGCATAGGAAAAGTACAAAGTTACGCAATTCTACTCCATAAGACTTCTGGAGAAGTAAAGTGTCTATTCACATCTCTGCCAACTGCTTAAAAATAATCACAATGAATTAATAAAACTTCCACCAGAAGAAAAAAAACAAACTAAACAAAACAAAAGCATGCTGTTCTCAGGCAGCTACACGTCTTCAAGTTGAAATAGCTACCACCCAGCGATAGCCTGAGGTCTTTAGCCTTTCCTCCTCTGTGAACGAGGAACACAGCCAACAAAAACGTAACCTTCCAAATCCATGCTGCAGCACCCTTGTGCTGTGCTGCTCAGCAAGAAAGGTTTGTGTGCCTGGAAGGCCTTCACATCCAGCAGCCTGCCCAGACCTGTTTGCAGGGACGTGCGTAAGACACCCCCCCAGAGGGATTGCCACCCCCCTTCATTCCCTGCCAGTCGCCCCAAGCTCTGGGTTAGTTTCCAGCAGACCTTACCTCTCCTCCACCCTCCCCTCCAGCCTCTGCATAATGATGGCTCTCTAAATCAAGCTTACTCCTGTGAGTAGCAGCGAGGTACCACGGTAAGAGACGGGTTTGATAGCGGCTGAGCCAACGCGGAGCAGCTCGCAGGAAATCACCATGATCCACAGGCACCTTTTACAAACAAATCCTGGTGCCCTCTCAAAGTGGCAAACACCACCACTTAAAAAGGAGTTTTCTGACAAATGCCAAATTGTCTTGTAAAATAATAAGATAAAATTATGAATTCATGGTTTACTCTTAGAACACGGACTGTTCTCAGCAACAGGGCTTTTGGTTGGTGTAATTTGCTTGGTTTTGAAGGATAGTGAAGCAACTTGCTTGTCTGGAACATCAGCAAAGTAGTACAGAACTTCAATTCTGCTCTGGCATGCTCCAGGCTGAGAGGAGAGCTGACTACATCATCTCCTACTCTTTAATAGGATTACAAGGAAGTAAAAAAAATATGCTTACATTTTTTTTCTTCTCAATAAAAAACCTAGTGTAGCTTATTTGCGCTCGTTAGTTTTCTTTAGCAGATCAGAAAGCAGACTTCACTTGCTGAGTTCAGACTTTCTGCCATGCACCTACCGTGCTTCTTCATCCAGAACTTCAAATTCACCCAGACTTCCATAAATTCTGTGACATTAAATCTCCCTACTTCCTGATGGAATAAATGTTACCTCTTTTGTAGAGACAGATGCTCAGATATTAAGCAAACTGACTAAAGGTACCACAAATCTACTAACACTCCCTAACCCTGATTTCAAGAACGAGACTTGGAAGGGTTCAGACTCACCTGACCACTCTAGCACCCAAACTAATATCTATCCAGCAAATTATATATTAATAATTCTGTCTATATTTGGGGTTTATTTTAGTTTCTCTACACTCATCCATATTTTTTTTTTCTAACAATTAAACAGGAATACAAACTAAACTAATTAAATACTTGTAACAAAGGTCTATTTAGGGGCCTATTTCAAGCTGATAATTAGTGTACCAGCATTTTTATTGGATTTTGATGTTTTGACAAGCCTGTCAGAAAGACTCTTTACAGTAACATACACATGCGGGTCTAGAGAGGTATAGCATATAAGGCACAACAATCTCAATGTCATTAATGCCATCAATTCCTCAGATTCCTTCCAATTAATTCCTTCAAGCCTTCAAGGCAGTGGGTCACAGGAGACTTGCTGGGTCTTGGATGCAAACTGGAACAGCTCAATAGGCTACTGTAATTTACAGCATTGCCAAAGGGTTTTTAAAATACCCTCCCTAGCTCCCCCTTATTCCACATCGTGACCCTATGCCAACATTTTTAGAGGAAGGACAGTGTTAGTTCAGACTGCTCCTCAGTGCCTCGTGGAAGCAGCAGAAAGTTTTAGGATGTGCTAGAAATCCCATCAACACTTTGCTGTTCAATTCCCCTGCAAACCATAGTTCCCTGCCTGCCCTGCAGCACTGGAGCCTTTCTGTTTACTTTTTAAGCTGGCAAGAGAGATCTACAGGAATATTTGCTCCCCCTTGTCTATTCATTTATCCTTTACAGGCGGGTAACTGCTAACACCACCACCAGACAGCATCACATGGCTTATGTTATTTTATACTCAACATACTCCATCAGCATCACAGAAGCAAATCTCTCCTAGCCTACAGTAATGTTAGAGATCACAGCATGCTTTACATGATGCTTGTTAGAGTACTTTTCTTGATGTGTTACAGTAGCTGCTGACATTCACCGGACACATTTCAGGCACAGACAGGATTTTTATACTTATCTATAATGGGAATCCTTAGATAGTCACATAGGTTTATTTCAGTGTATATAGCAGTCAATAGGTTTTGAGTGCAGGGTAACAGGGAATTTGGATATATACCCCCATCCCCCAATTTGCCCAAGACAATTTAACAGGTCTGTAGAGTACAAGGGTAGTAACCAATACTGCACAGAAGCCTGACAATCAAAACAGTATACCAAGATTTATTTATTTTTTTTTCAAAAGAGGAGAAGGCTGTTAAGAAAGCAGGAACAAACTAGGCACTGACAGCATTATTATTATTTAGTGCAAATAAGGCCCACTGAGTAAACAGCGTGCCCCTGGTGATTTCAAAGTGTTCTCATGAACAAAATTCAGTTATCATCCTCTACAGCTGCAATGGCGGTAAAACAGAGTAGAAATCATCCAGGAAACAAAACACCCACCTGCTGAAACAAACAGCCTCTCGAGTCTCCATGACTTTCATTTCCATGTGACCCAGGGCTCAAAAATGGATGAAAGAACAAGTGAAAATGAACAGCTGTAGGTATATATTAAGACTACATTTTAGACATTGTCATATGCTGAATTAGATTTGCACCCTCTTCAGCCTAACCACCAATAATCTTCAGCCTAACTACCAGTAATCTGTTTCTACCAGAAATATTCATAAAATTTCAAAACCAACAGTAGCTTCAGCCTCCCTTAAAATGCAACACACAAAATAAGCCAGGTACACCTAAGCACACCAGTCTGAATGCTGGGTATTATTCTTCTGCAGTACCAGTGACTTTTAATAGTCAACATCTTTTAGTCTGATCGGACTGAAAGTTTTACAATCTAGCTTTTGAGATTTGTAATTTATCAACATACCTTTAATACACTGCAATGTTTTTATGCAAAGGAAGATTGCTTGGGTATATCTTGCCTGTCTCCAAAGCTGCAAAGTTAGATGTTAAAAGCTTTAACCTTTAATATCCTTCCACTTACAATGTTCAATAAATTTTTATAAACTAATATATTCTGAAGCAATTTTTAAACAAAAAAAACCCAACCAATAAAACAAAAACAAAACAAACCAAAGAACAAGAAAAAACACCCCCAAAACCCCACAAACAAACAAATTAAAGAAAAAAGCCACCTATACAAAATGCACAATGCTGCACTGTGTTATGAAGTTTTATTAGCATTTTTTGAAAAGTGCTATAGCTGTTTTCAAAAAATGCTATAGCATTTTAAGAACCTTGCTACTCAGTAGTTAGTTTATCTTCCACAACAGCATTTGCCTACAAGTTACATAGTCCAGAATAAACCCAAACCAACATGTGTGATTGACTATTTTCAAAACATGTCTGATCTGATATTATCCAGAGGAGATAAGAGTGGAGGGGACATAAATCAGCCATCTTTCTTCTCATCAATAATGGGGGTGGTGGGGGTGGTAATCTTGTGGCTTGAGATACTCTAAAATTTCAGTGGCACTGTCTCAGCCTTTATATCCTGTTTCTTCTAAATCCTCTCACCAGGAAATATAGTTAGTCAGCATTTCCCCAATAAATTGGCATTTATGTCACATTTTTAAATTACAAATTTCTATTTACGTAACTAACTTGCTTAAATTGGTGTTCACTTTCCTTGGAAATATGAATCATTAGAAACCTCTTTGGAAGTGGGGACTCCAGATGGAAAATGAACTCAGAAAAATGCAAGGAGTCATTTTTATGCTGAGACCGCAGCATGACGCATCCCTCCTTTGGCTTTGCCCAATACAGAAGAATAGCATTTGAGATTGGCCAAACAAAATTACAAGCCCATGAAACTGTACTCAAGCTAGTTTCTCACCTCTTGGGATAACAGCCCTGTCCCTCAAGGTCGCTGCCTATATACGTGCACAAGGCAGCACGGTAGAAACATCTCTCATGTGTTGCAGGGGAGATCAATTCTGCAGGGTTGGTTTGGGCAAACCTTTTCCCACTACTAGGACAAATCAAACTAAGTAACTGGTAACAGTAAAATTCCTGCAAAAGCAAATCAATTCACCCCAAAGCTGTTCCTTTCCTTTTTAAAATTTAAAATCAATTTGCTTGGGAAGTTAGTGATGCCTGAGAATAGCTCCACTGGAAGTGACCAGCACTACTACTGTTTGCTGTTGGCACCTCAATTTCTATGTAAATATTTGTAAACATTTACAAAGGGAAAAAAAAAAAAGTAGTAGTTATTTATTCAGCTATTTGGGAACACCATTATATTTACAGCTGTTACTAGAACTACAGAAATGTTGAGAGTTGATATCAGGTTGGGGCAACTTCAGTGATACTAAACTTTAGGAAAACCTTGGGAATGGTACAAGATTTCAGATAAGCATCTGCTCTTTCAGAATTAAACTTAATAGAGCTAAATAATTTTTACACCTCATTCAGATTAACCCAGATGACCACAGTTGGGTCAAATCTTGTGAGATCTGCTGCACATCCTGCAAACTACATAGGCAGCAAGCAGCTAATGGCTTCTGGACAACCAGTTGAAATTGTTAAATTGTTCACTGGAGCTAGCCATTTTATTTTTTTTGTTTGTTTGTTTTCATATGATCTCCTAGATTTGCTATTAAAATTCACAGGATTCTGCATTTTCCTTGGACTCCATCATAACTGCTTTCTGCAACCCATGACTGGAATAGATTCTTTCAGTGAGGAGTGGGATAGACAGGTAAACAAATGGGAGACCAGGCCCAGATTAGAAAAGTGTTTCTGCATAGGATTGAGGTGTACGAGCAAACACTGTGGGAAAGCAGGAGCAAAAAAGCAGTAAGCTGGTTCAGGTCAGGCTGGAAGGGCATGGGGAAGGAGGGTAGGAACTATGGGATGCTACACACCAGGACTGGCATGCTGCAGGTAGAGCAGTGGCCCAGCAGAGACTTTCTCAGGGAAGGACAGGATGTGTTTGTACAATTTCTAAAACAAAGATAGAAACAATTCAGAGCAAGATTCTCAGACCTCAAAGCAAAGTGCATTAGCAGAGCAGAGCATGTGTTATGTTGAAGATAATTGCTCAGTTATATATGAATCTAAGCAAAAATGTTTAGATGGATGCCAATTTGCAAAATGCCCTGTGTACTGTGAAGACAGGCAGAACAGCAGCTGCAAGTACGTACCCCTTTAGTTATGTTGTCTGATTTCTGCAGTCATCAAAATGTGTATCAACTAGAAAAGTGTTTTCAGCAGTAGTGGTATTAATATAATAAAATTCCTTTGCCACTGGCTACTCCTTGTCTCTAAAGAAAACTGACTATGGCTTGTTTGACAATAAATTTCTCAACAAAAGTGTTGCTTTAAAAACAAAGAAACAAACAAAAAGGTGGAGAAAAAAATCCAAACAAACCAACAAAGAAACAAAACAACCCCACACCAACCCTATCTGTTGTACCATGCTTTAAAATGAATATCATGTAATGGATGACATACTCCAGCTGCCTCTTACACTTCTCTCCTCCAAAACATTAGATATCCACTTCAGTGTGGAAACTAACTTGACAAGATAACATCATAATTTTAAATTTTATTAATATTACTCAGTTTTTATTCCAGATTGAGTAAGATTTAATGCAGGTCTGGTTTTACTGATCATAAAGGAGTTACACAAAAGTGAAACATGATCATGGACTTCTCTTTTTCCACCATCGTCCTTTAGTCCCTAAATACATTTGCAGAGAAACCACCAGTTCAGAATTTTCTTTTACCATTAACTCTTCTCCTCAATTCATTCTCAAGAGAGAACAGGAGGGAGCAGAAGTCCAGTCGCATGTTTTCTAATCCTAGTTCTGACACTAAGTAGCTGCAACTGCTTACTGATATAATAAATTCTTTGTGCTCTGTTTTCAAAGCAGGCACAATGCCTACGCCCTAAGAGTGTTGTGGGATTCAGTATTTTGCTTTCCTAATGCTTTAAACTCACCTCATGAAGGGCGATTAAAACCACCAAGTGTTCTCAGAGTATTCCAATGGCACAGCACAGCTGGGCAATGTCTAGATACAATTTAGCAGTAATAGTGGATCACTATCCATTCCATGTATGGGCTTATAGGGTCTTTTAAGAAAACACAAAAAATTTTCCCCAGAAAAACCAATGACCTTTTTCTCTCTACCCACACCCCCCCCCCCCCCCCCAGAAAAAAAAAAATAAAAATCCTTCCCCTTTGCTCGAGTCAGGTACTGGACTGGAAGTAGCACTGGTTTGCACTGCACATTTGGGAAGGGTAAATCTGAAAAATTACTCATGGCTCAACTTTTAATATGTTGTAGAACATTCTGTAAAGTATTAGCACCATATTTAAAACAGAAGGAAAGAAACAAATAGATGCCAGCTTATTATTTGAATGTTAGCTGAGAGACTGTCCTTGTGAACAACTTTTTGTCTCTCTTGACGTTACTGAGGACATTTTAAAGAGCTATTTTATAGAGCAGGGAGTGCTGAATAATTCCAGAACAATGAAGAGAACAAAATAACAGCAATGCAGTGTAACTTCATTACTGTACTAATTTATTTTCTGACCTGGATAACTCAGATCTTTCTTGTGCCAGTGAAAGGCAAGTAACAGCTAATCTTCAAGGAGTGTTACAAGACCAACCTCACACTACTTCTAAAATATGAAGCTCAATAAGGAGCTGGATATATTGGTATAAACAGCATGAAAAAAATATTCCGCTCACCTCTGCAGAAGCACAGGGTGAGAGACACACACACACAAAAAGAGCAGGTGAGTGCTGAAATAAGAAACAAGAAACTTCATCTCTGATGTAAAAGTTGACCTTTTTAACATGCTGGAGGAAACATCACAGATTATATAGTTTTCAATACAAACTCCATCTCAACAGCTTTTCAAGGCTTTTGATCAAGAAAGGGCTGAAGAAACCACAGCCTGCAATGGCTTCACCAAGAGCTGAGTCTGCACTAGAGTTTCCAACAGAAAGGGGAAGAAGCATGAATAGCTATGGGGAAGGTACAAATAACAAATACAAACCTTCCTGCAGGAACACAAACTGCCTCGAATATCAACAGCAAACATAACTGGAAGGAACAGAATTGCCATGTTTAGAACACAGAAAGGCACAGAGCCCTGGAAACGCTGCTTCTGAGGCAAAGAAAGTGCTTCAAGTTTCATGATACTTCAAGGAACAAGGCCATAAACAGAAGAGTCACTCTCACTGTGCAAGAAACCCTGCCTTGCAGCAGTACAAACCAGTAAGTCTATCTGCAATGACCATCTCTAGAAAGATCCACCATTCATTTTGTTATGGTTTCTATTCTAGTTACAAACAGCAAGAGCCAGCCTCAAGAACAAATACAGACCAGCTGCAAACCCACAGATCTAAATGCTTCTCAATTTGAGAAAAGGCTGGCTATGAACTTTACGGTTCAGGGCTGTCTACTCAACAGTAGCTGAAGACGTCCAAGTAGCCCAAAGTCCACAAATGGAACTCAACTACAAGCTTTTGTGAAACGTACGTGGAATGTTCCATCAGACTGGCATTGGATTCAGGTGATGAAAAGATAATCTAGATCCAGATATTTGTTAATTCCACTTTCCCGGTGTGCAGCATTAACCTTTGGGAACAAGAAAACCAGAAAGATGATTTGGGCAAATGAGCAAGGCCAAAAAATGTCCATTTTTCATTCTTCTTAGAACTCATAATACTTTGGGGATATAAAGAAAGGGTTAAAAAGGTGCTATATAGTACTATGTTATTTTTTTGTTTTCTGGTTTGTGTCATAAGCATTCAGATTCTCTGCAATCTTAAAGTTTTTTTCTTAATCTACTACAACACTGAGAACACTACAGGAACAGGAGTACATTAAAAAGCTCAGAAAACCACTAATGTGAGATTCGTAATGAAATCCTGAGAACTTGTAACACAAAGTAGGAAAAAGTTAACTAAAGGTGATAGGTCTGTTTGCACTATAAATCGAATTTACCAAGAAGTTTAGCCACAATGCAGTTCAGTTTTGAAGCCTGTGACCATTATATTATAAATACACACACGCAGTATGTATGGGCTCAGTGCTCTTTGCCCCAGATCTGGACCATATCAGAAGGCTTCCCACCCACCCTCTCTGTCCCAAGCCAAGCCAAGCCAGACCTCAAAAAAACTGCCTTACAGTGTGACAGTTTATGCTGGAGAAGGGCAACACAACGCAGCTCCATGCTAGCATAACTATTCCTTCCATTTTCCACCTCAGATCAGGAGCAGGGTATTCAGACACAGACAGAAGAATTCAGCAGAGTTATGTCTGGCCATTACTGTAAGTGTTTTGCTACCCCTTCTACTCTGTCTTCCTGGACAGATGCTTTCTTTGCCTGCATCTACAACTGTCTGTACAAACAAACTGAGAAGGTATTAACTGAAACAGAAACTACCCTCAGACTGAATAAGTAATCAATAATATTGTCATCCTAATACCTTTGTGTAATGCAGGAGACTAATAATTAAACGTAAACCATATATTCATACAAGCAGTTATTCAAATTATACATACATACACATAGGAGACAGAAAACACACACACAAACATATATGTGACAGCTTCTCAAAACAACCCCAAAATTAACATGATGAAAAAGTGCCCTTCTGTGGTATTTTCCAGAAGATGATCTCAAAAGACTAGTCAGATCCTGAATCTCAAAAAAAAAAAGATAGACAGGAATTATTCCATGCATTTTACAGACCAGAAAACAGAGACAGGAGTTTCAGAGACCTTGCCAACCAGCTCTTTAGGGTATCAATATCTGGCACGTCTTTATAAATGCCAATAAAAAAGAGAGCAAATCTGAAGAACTGAAGAATGGTTAAGAGCAACAACAACTGCAGGGATTCACTGTCTGATACTGATGGGAAATTTTGCAGGGAATTGAAAAATCTTTAAGTATATAATTTCCTAACATCCACAAAGCATCGCTCTTTTCCTCAAAACATGTCACAAGAAGGAAGGAGACTCTTATCTGTCTCTCAGAAAGCAAGGTGGAAGACAAGCACATCACCACCAAAAGCTGTAACACAGTAAAGACTAAAGTGTTAAGGACTTTGGAAGGAGCTACACACATGACCACTTACTCCCAAAACACCCTGGAATCTTTATTTTAGCATAGTGCAGAGCAAAACCTCTTAGCTCTGCCTAGGCTTTCCTACTAAGCTTTCTAATTTTATTTGAACATGGAACTCAAATCAAATCCAGAGGATTGAAACAAAAGGTATTTACAAAGTGCCCGCTGCTCTAAAACAGAACCCAGGCTTGCCATTAATTTCTCTTTTCTAGAAAGAAAACATGGAACTACACAATAGTCTGTTAGAAAGTGGAAAAGATGCTGAAGGAAGGCGATTCAGCTGATGGCTTTAAAATTCAAAGAATGAATTTTCAAAGGAAAGAGTTCAGAGCCAGACTGAGCTAAACTGTTTAGGCTGTTGTCTAACAGTGTCAAATTTGGGACTATGTAGCTGTGCCGGAAAGGAAGTACTTCCGGAGAAGAACACATTCATTTACCAAAAAGACAAGGCAGAGCACAGTATACTCTTATTTAAACCTTCCAAAAGAGGTTTTTTCAGTAGTATTTTTACATAATGAAATGAAAAAAAGAATGATGGCTCTGACTAAAGAATTACTTTTACACTTTTATTATTTGGCTTATCCATCACTCAAAGGTAATGATACCTCACATGGAACTTTTGTATCTGAGTAATGTCTGAAATAATGCTCTGTTTGAGACCATGTGACAATGCTCAAGTGTCAAACAGCTTTAACACAGCAACTACAGACTGTCAAAAAACCAAGCAGGGTTATATACACTGTTAACAGTCTATATCACTGTTTCACAACAATAGGCACATTCTGATTCACCTGGTTTTGTTCATTATTATTGCAACTGAAGGGGCACTTCAAGGCAATTCATGTAACCCCAATGGATAATAAACAGGTTATTAATACCATGGAAATAGCTTATAGACACCTTGAAATTATGGCAGTGCAGGTCTACCTTAATACTTTCAGCTGCCCAAGGCAAACAGTGGGTACAGGGCTGAACAGAGAGGAGAGGCAATACTACCAGAGGCAGACAGTGGACCTAGAAATCACCCTTAAGAGGCAAAAAGTAAAAGTATGTACTATACAGTACATAAACAGCAAATCTGACATGTCTAGGACGTTGGGCATGCACTATGAAGTCTGTCATAGTGCCTATGTATTTGGAAATCAGGCAGCTAAACCACCCTGCATGTCCCAGTTTCTTTCCCTCAGAGTTTAGAGGTTTCAAGCCAGAAAAAGGGCATATGTTAGGGTGAACTCAGATAAATTGCATCCCTGCAGAAATTTTGCACATCTTCAATCCCATCTGCATTTCACTTGCCTCAGCTTGAACACTGAAGATACTGGAACAAGCTAATAGGCAAAACTAGAAAGCTATTCTAATTTTCACAGGTATTTATGCATGTTTGGATCAAAGGAAGTTTAAGTTAAGCACTGCCACAATAATCATAGATCAGGGAATAGTAACAAATATTCCAAGAGAGATGTATTTGTTTTCTTATCCACCTCCATCCCCTGCTGAACATCACAGTTTTGCACTCAGGCATGCTGCCACTGCCATTTTGGCCCCTATGGACTTTGTTTCCCATCTATCGTTCTTTTGACTACACCTACTTTTAGAAAGACTACTGAAACAAAGATAAAACATTTGAGAACACACAAACAGGATTGGAAGCATTCTTTTAACATACGTTTAACTACAACTGGTAGGTTAATAAATTATTTGTGTATCACTGTAAACAATAACTAGACAAAGGTTACCTCCCTTCAGAAACATCAAGACAGTCAGTCTTTCGGTTTGGAAGGAGACCAATGTTACAACATTCATTAACAGCAGCAGAAGATAGGACAGAAAGCACCTAATAAGAAACTTTTCTAAAGTTTCTTCTCACTTCACTGGAAATGGTAAAAAGTGTCAGGCCCAGAAACAGTTAATACTACAGCATTCACAGGTATTTGTGGACAACAAAATATCAGAAAGAAGGGAGATAAAACCAAAGAACAATACCAAAAAAAAATTTCTACTCAAGGCTGCACTTAAGCATGTACTCAATTTTAAGTATGCACTTAAAGCAGTAATTAAAATCTGTTTAAGTGCTTTCCTGAGTTGAGGCCAAAGAATTGAATCAGATGGTAACGGAAAAAAATTGGCAGTATCCATAGTGTTCTGCTGAATATCGCAATGCAAATGGGTTATTAAAAGACAAAATGCTTTATGAGGCAGAGGCTCCAGGTTCGTATAAGTGGCAACTAGCCTGGCTACTGCACTACTGAACTGCACACACTCATAAACATTAGTACTTCAAGAGGAAAAAGAAATTATAGCTGAAGTGGAAAATGGACAGGTTGAGAACACAGAAACAAGTGTTTTCAAGCAAGTTTCAAGCAAGCAAATATTTCAAACATGCACTTTTTCAGAAATAAATATAAATGTACCATACCAATATTAAGAGCTCAAAGAAAATGGTGTCAATCTAGAGGATGCAGCAAGAGAAGAGAATTCAGGCAAAGTAGATAAGCTAAAGAAAAAGGTTATTGATCAAAAATCAGTATCTGGCCACAGAGAAGAAACTTTTTACACCAAAAGAATAGCAGGGAATGTACTATATTGCTGAATCTTCATAAATACAAACCCAAGCCATTAGAATATAAAGAGGTTACAAGCAGAGCTGTATTTCTCTTCAACACTTCGGGAGAAGAAACACTGAGCATACAAAGTTCAGACTAGGAATACCAAAACTACTACTACTGAAGGCAATTAATGCCATTATTATTTTTAATTTACAAACTGCAATCAAGGGTCAGCATTAAGCATTTTAGAGATACTTGGCATATCCAGGAAATATCACAATCACGTAACTATCTGACACTAGTGACCACAGTCTGAAAACTTCAGAAGCGAGCCTAGTGATGCTAAAATCAGAAAAGAGAAATGAAGTTAAAAGCATTTTAGCTTGAAGGTAAATTTAAAAGCTGCATTTTTTACAAAAGGCCTACATCTCAGAAAACACAGACAGACATAATAATGAAGTGAAAGATTTAAACATGATTTTCAATACACAACTAGACCTTAGGAAATGAACATACAGCTGAAAGAGGAAAATAAACTACAGTAGTCAGTATATAAGAATAAAATCTAGAGAGCTATGATGGAATTGGAAAAGTAAATAAACAAAGATATAAAAACAAACACATTCCTGAAGCATGTCTAAAGCAAGTAAACAAAGAATCTCTGGGAAGAAAAAAGGGAAGGGGAATAAGGACCACTTAGAGAAATAATATGACTGCGTTAAAGAAGTTCTCAATGAAAAAAACTTACACAAATACTTATCCTGATCCAGTAGCTATCTTCAAATAACAGAGATGAGGCATTGCTGGGAATGAGGGGTTCAAAAGGATACTGAAGTGGCTTGTTAAAGTGAAATGCATCAACAGGATTGCCTGGAATACACCTAAGATTTCTGGCAAAGCTCTCATTAAAGTGAATGAGCTCCTTAAAAATCCACAAAAAAAGCTGCAACACCACACAAACACACTCATTCTATGCAGGTACCATATTTTTTGCCCCTCTACACTTACTTTCCATACCCTTACTGATTTTCATAGCACAAAATAAAATGCCCTCCTGTGCATTGACATAAACCACCCATCTGCAACTCCCCTGTTCTCAGGGCTTGCTAAGAACTCCACAAACTCACCATCTGACACATCAAATGTACAATGCGATGTCACTCAGGCCTAGATAGCAGATCACAGGTATCTGGGAGCGAACTGCCTTCCTTCTCCTTCAGAATGTTGATCTGTGTAGTGTATTATTACATGTGAACAACTTCCATTTTAATACATACACTGTATTATAAAGGTCATTTGTGGAAGTTTGAGATAGCTCTATTAACTTTTCAGGTTTCGCCATTAGCATACATAGGCTATTTCCAGACACTGCAGATAATATCAAATGCAATCTGAACAGGAATCAATTTTTCCATAGAAACATTTAGCCATGTTTCAAAAATAAGAGAACATACTATTGGCACAACTGCTGTTCCAGTGTCCCACTGGGGACATCTTTACAAGCATCCACTAAGGAAAGAAAAAACCAAACTCAACTCTGATCTTTATGTTTTCTAGTATCTTTTCTACACAGAACAATCACTACATGAGATTAGTTTCACCTATGTTTTAAATAGTGTAAGACAACACTGAAATGAGAAGCAGCTATCCTGTCCTCTCCTGTCTCATTTTCATCCCTGAACTGCTGCCTGTTCCATGCAGGAAAATGTTTGTGCAGCCATGAACTGAACCAGGGTAAAGAACTGATGTAGTTCCCCAGACTGGATGGAGGGAGGATGGGATGACTCCCTTCAGCAGCCATCCTGTGCTACTGTGTGAGCTCAGTGTTTGAGAACTACAGGGTAAACGAGTCTGGTCTAACACAGAGGTCACATTAGGACCAAAACTAACTATCCCACCACTACTATGATCTCAGACCTTTAAAAGAGAAGAAAAATTGTAATTGCCCTTATGTTAGGCTATATTCCGTTGCTACGATGAGGGAAAATACCATTACATCCTTGTTTACAGTCCTGGCAGTTCTCAAAATTTTTTATCAGTCAGCCACGACTGAAGAATTGGCTATAGCCCAAGGTATACCGCAAACTATCACACTGTTTGAGAAAGGTTAAGGAAGCCATTACCTAATACATTGTCTATTTGTCCTATTTATTTTCAATGATACTGCTCGAATGTATTAATGATTTCAAACATCATAACTTTTCCCAGAGAGATGCAGTGGAGAAAGCCAAGGAGTTGCTAAATAGACCATGAGACAACAAATGCAATTCACAGCTGCACCCTCTCCATTCCCCAACACACAAGATAGATCTTTCACACAGTCTTTAGTCTTTGATTGTTGAAGAATCCTAGTCAAGATTTACTAGTAATTTCCCAGGGAGCTTATTTCTTCAAAGATGACCGCAAAACTGCTCTCCAGAACAATACTTTCCATGGCAATATGTTTACATAAATACTGTTCTCTAAGAGGAAATAATTATATGTATGTGGCATATACAAAGATACACTTCCTCTAAAAATATAATTTGCTACACTTCAGCTGGTGCTGTTCTGCAACAGCAAAGCACCATATACAAACTCTTCAGAAACCTTCTTAATAAGCATTTAACTATTCTATAGAAGTAAAAAGAAACAATCACATTAAACACTGAAGAAAACCTTGCAGAATGTGTTTGGGAATTGCCTGTTACATTCTCTGTTAAGATAACTATCTAGAGTAGCAATTGGTCACCTCACACATCGATACATCTGTTTTCTCTCTGTGCTCACTGAAAAACTTGAGCATGCCAAGAAAACAACCTCCAGTGAAGTTATTCTGCCACCTGCTGTTGCTTTTATGGATATACTACATATTTTAATGCGAATCTCTTCAATAAAAAAACCCCAAACAAACAAACAAACAAAAAACAACAAAAAAAACCCCACCACAACACAAAACAAAACACTAATAAAAAATCCGGGATACTTCTTTATTGCAGAAAACAAATCTGATTGTCAAGTACAAACCACTAATACATTACAATCTTCTTCTCTTGATGACTTCTCAAATATGTGACCCAAAAGATGATTATCACCAAGATGGAAGGGGCAGGGGGTAGGACTGAGAGCTTAGTCATTAAAAAAAAAAAAAAAAATAAAAGAAGAAGAAGAAGAAGAAAGAAAAGAACTACAAAACCTCATAAACCAAACTATTTTCATGAAATGAAGACTTTTAGACTGAAAATTGCAATCCCAAACACTGATAGATTAGAAAGCTAACTCCTCTCACACCTTCAGTTCTAGCAGTAAGACAGCTGAGGACTTAGAAAATTTGACAAATTCCTTTTCCAACAAGCCAGTAGTAACAAGGTCGCCATCCCAGCCTTGCTGCTGCAGTCCATGCCAGGCAGCAGTATACATGACTTATTTTCAGGACAGAAACAGATACATGGCACTGTTTCGTCCCAGGCCAAGCACAACTCCTTGCAGAACTAGAGTGGCTACATCATATGGTGGCCTTATGTTGCTCATCTCTTTGTGCACACTTAAATGTTTGTCTCCAGTGGGCAGATAGCAGTTGAATCAGCAGAGTTTAGGGAAAAGACTGAAAAAGAATGGGACACCCAATAAAACTGCAGAGGGAAGTTGGGCCAGAAGAGTGACTCGCTAGAAGATGATCTACTCTCTTGAAAAATGTCTTCATGTTTTTAATTTTTATAAACCATGAGAAATACCATTCTAAACGTTATCCAACTGACAGGACAGAAAAAGCTCTTCCAAGAAAAGGATATCATGTCTCTACAAAATGAACATCCATGAAAGTCTGCTCCATCCCCTACCCTGTCCTACAGAGGTTTCCTCCAATTAATGGGCCAAAAGAGCCATTGGTGGCCTCTCAATCAAACAGTATTGGACTAAACTTGCTTAGCTCACAAGACTGGAGCGGATCACAAGACAAGACGGCACGGTTAACCACTCCTTGTATTAAACAGACATATTTGGTCTACTCTTCGTTAAGATCCCTACTAAAATCTTGTTCCACCTTGCAAAATTTGGCAGCTGGCCACCACCATTTAGAATAAATATTCAGTTGTTCCTTCAGGCTCTTCAGCTCTTTGATATCTGATTGCCTACTACACATTAGACAGGCGTACACCCCCTTTTTGCCAAGCGGCACATCCATGACAGCTTCACACTCTTTCAAATGAAGCCTCCTAGCAATGTTTGTTTTCCCCCTTGGTAAAGTACAGAGATTAGTTCTCAAGACAACGGCTCTGTACCCTCACTGCTGGTGCTTCTCACAGCAGTGTGCCAGCAGCTCCCCAAATGAGGGAGCATCTCCCCTGCCACAGGGAGCCCCACAGAGCTGTGCTCGCTCTGCTACGGTGGGAAAGGGGCAAAGGAGTTGCTGGCTGAGTTAGATGAGCTCAGCTGTATTTTTGCCCCTTGCTTCCTTGATTTCTAGTATATTGGTCTCATTGCTGGGCCCAGTGAGAAGATTGGCAACATTACCATCACTTTTCGTATAAAAATAAAATTCCATTTCTACATTGCACACTATGGCAAGGAAATTTTAACTAGATTTTGAGGTATTTATACATACCCATCAACTTTGACCTTCATCTGTATCAAATAATTTATATATGCTTAGCATTATTAGCCTTGTATTTTGAAGCAAAATAGAAAAAGTGATTAAAAGACAGGCAAAGAAATTCTGCAGCAGAGCTAGATCCTAATACAGATCTTGGCCTGTCTTTCCTTTGTAATCAATACTAAATAAACCTGCAAAAAAGCACATGCATGCATAAAAATAATTTTTTTGCAAAAGGTGTTTTTACTAGATCTGGTTTCAGAGTTCTGTTTTCTGTACTAAAATGGAAGGTCATCCTGTACAAACTCAATATTTTCTCTGCTCCTGAATTTTGTTATCCTTTGCTGCATGAGTATATGTAGTTGTTACATTAAGAATTTATGCAGATGTTTTAGTTTTTACAGTAAGCTCATTTCCCTGTCTGTGCAATAGATGGAAGACAACTAGCATTTCTTCCAGCCTGTCTTGTTGCATTCTAACGTGATGAATTTGGTGGTTTTCCCCAATAAGGTATTTTCCCATAGGAATTCCCATAAAGAATGTTATTCCTTGCAGTGCCCTGTTCATATAATTCTTGCCCCTTTCAACAAGGCAGATAATTAGATGCTTTTCCCCTTAAGTTAGATCATCTATTGATAAAACAAGATATACTACCAAGGCTACACCCTATGATTTGATTAATTTGTTCTCTGACCTGTTTTTAATCACACTTGGGACTTCATTTTTGAAAGGAAACACACCTGGACAGTGCATAAAAGGAGAGGTCAAGCAGATGACAGAGCTGTATCATGGCTGGGGACCCCCCCCTCGAGTGATTTAAAATGTTAATTATCTTGCACTTGATAGTGAAAGAAGTTACACATGACAGACTCTCATAAAATAAGAGCAAAGGCATTTTTGACACAATCCTCATTTCAACTGAGTGTTAGTAAAAGTCCACCAAAATCAAGAGAAAAGGAAATCCAATCCAATCTTCCATTTTGGAGTCCAGTTAAAAAAAAAAAAAATCCATAACACAGCCACACTGGGAAGAAAATCACAATTCCCCCACCTTCCCTTTGATTTGGCCATGCTGGAGCTACCAGGTTCTAAGTCCAGAAGAAATTATTCTCTTAAGATAGCTTACCCATTAGTTTATTAATTTTTTTATATATACACTAAGAGATCTTAATGAAGATGGACTAGCAGAAATGCTAATGTCCAGTGCATTCAAAAGTATCCAGAGACTGCATTAAATCTACTGCATTATATTGCATATACTGACAAATTGCATTATGCTGTATCAGCCACAGTACACTGTCAAGAAATTATTTATACCACTGCTGAACTCCATGCATAGCTGTGACTGACTTGTTAAACTACAATATAGTGCAATAGATATGAAGGGGAATGCAAAAATCCCTCTGCCAAGTCAAGTTTGAAGACTATTTTAGGTAAGAAAAGAAATTTACGCTCTTTTGAAATTTGCCTGGAACATCTAGATCTCCAGGCAAAAACCACAGGTTGCTTTGGTAAGCACAAGCCATTGAAACCATGGGTTTGCATCTCATTGATCACATACCCTTCCCAGCAGTAATCTTGTACTGTAGGACACTGGCTCAGCGGGAAGAACGCCTCTAACCAAACTGCCAGCAACAGCTCCTGGAGCACAGGTTTGTTACCCACATCCCCACCCTTCACGAGGGAGCGGCTGACCATCCACTTACCATCCAGACCCAACCTTACTTAATTTACAAATTGTGACAAAAATCACAGCCTGAGGTGACGCAGCTGCCTAACTTATACATAGGTTATCCACCTTTCGTTAAAGAAAAAGTAAATGTGAGTATCCTATTAATGAATACATCTTGAAAAAATGTGAAAAGAAACTAATATTTCATAATACATATAAAAAGACTTTTCAATTAAGATCCTGTTTTGAATACATGGCTGATCCACAGCAGCCCCTGGCAACAGTCTGCCAACATCTCAGCCCAGCATGCTTATACACTTCTGGCAGAACTTCCACTCCTCTACACATAAACAACAAGCCTGTTTATTATCCAGCTTGCCTGATCTATAGTGCAATGCGGCCAGGACCTGAAGCTATTTCCTTAAGATTGAATGAGTCAGGACATGAAAATCAACATGAAGAGGTTTAAAAGCTGCAAGAAAACTTCTGTAAGTAAAGCCTCTGTAAAGCAAGGATTGCAACATTTGCAAAGTTTGGGCTTTCCACACGCTGATAGTACTGAGATGCTCTGCTATTTCTCTCTCAACATTGTGGTAAGAGCAGTAGACAGACAGACAATAGCTATTTGTCTCTGATGCTACACTCAGTCTGAGAGACCTACAGGGTACAGCTGTACAACCTTCTGAAGGCAAATACAATCTTGCTGTGCTTGTGGTCCAAGCAGAATGGAAAACATGTTGGTGTAATGTCAAGACCAAGCTAATGCACAGCACATCTTGTCAGGATTCAAAGCAGAAGCAAAGTAAATCCATGTCTACCTGCGAGCCACTGTTGGTTCTGATGGTATGGAGGAAAGCAGCATGGAAATGCAGTAAATGAGACAGATTTACTATTGCTACAGTAAAGTGGTACCTTGCATGAGCCTCCATTGCCCAGCTAAGAAGAAATACAACAAGCTGGGGAATGTGCTAGTACTGGACTCCTCTGGAGCTTCAAGGTATTTAAAGCACAGACTTGGTATGAGGAAAAAAAAAAAAAGGATGCTCATTGTCATTCTAGTGCTCATTCATGCAAATCACAGGGCAGTACTATCAGCTTTAAGAGCTGATGCTCTGAGAGAGGCCTGGTGTTCAGATACACTACTCCAAAACCAATGAGTAAACAAAGCAACACACTTAGGCACAAATGAATACAACTCAAAAGCATTTGCTGCCCCTCAAGTAAAGTTTCCTTTGCTACAGCATTTGCAGTGGTGAGAGCTCTTACTTAAAATTCCCCTCATTTTACCTGTTGCATATTTATCTATTTTGTAATATGCATGTTAATGTTAAAAAAAAAATCTATATATGTATACAGACATATATATTATACATAGAATTCCTTCCAGTCTTTAAGGATATGTATTGTTTCCAAACGCTGCCATTGTTACAGCCTTAGACAATGACAGCTTCACTGCAGAGATTAATTACAGCAGGGACAGGGCAAAATAATCTTTTCCATGCTACCTTATCACAGAGCTGCTATACTACCTCTGGCCAAGTTCCTTGTCTGTAAATATTAAATCTTCAAGTGCTGAATAAATGATTGCATTTGTAACTTTTGCCAAGCTAGTAAGGTCCAAGCTCTCCAACACATTTCACAGGAATATGAAAGAACAACAAGATGACAATTTTTGGGCACCTATAACCTGGCAATACCCAGTGATCCAGAGAAGTATAGTTTACTATGTTTTGACTGAGTGAACAGTCACTGATAAGATTAGACTCTTGGTTTAAACTTAGGAAAATGAAACACTTTCCTTGCTCTCTCTTTGCTTCCTCCTTGTGTACTTCATATTAGCTAAACTGAGTTACACTAGTCCTGTTTACTCAGCAAATCTCTTTGCAGTGACATTTGAAATGGCCAGGGATCAACACCTTGAACAGATTCAAAATAGTACCTCCTGCAGACTTTGCATTCTCCCTTTTTACAGCTCACAAAAGGTGGAGAAACTCAGGCTCAGAAACAGACGGAGAACATTGATATGTGTTTTGGTGTATGGAACCTACCCTACATAACACTGGTGAATGTGGTCACTCTTAAAGAAAGCGATTCTCAAGCCTCATTACCTTTTTAAAGTCATCTACCAATGGGGGGAAAAAAAATCAGTAAGAAACCAGTGGTGATGATTTTACTTAAATTAGACCTATATCCTTCTCTTTAACAGCTGACCTTGATGAAAGAGTTTCCTTGGAGACTTTAAGGAAGGTGGAATTTATAATGTAAGAGCTCCTGGCAGTTTTCATCACCTCAAATTTCAAAGTGATTTCAATTAGTGCAGAGGACCTAGAAGCATGATGTCTGCACTGCTTTATTGGCTCCTGCTCCTCTCTCAAACTGCTCACACAGAACCCCAGCAGGCCATTTCTCTTCTTCCAAGATGAACTTAAATTCAGCAAAGCATAATCCCATCTCCTACCCCCACTTGGATACGGGTATACACATACATGACTTATGTCGTGTATTTGGGAGAGCAGGGTGATATGACTCCCTGGGGTCACTTCCAGACTTATTCTCCATGAACATGAAATGAGTAGATTTAGATTAGAAAATAGGAAGAAATTCTTCACTATGAAGGCAGACAGACACTCTTTACCCAGGAAAGCTGAAGTTGTGGATGCTCCATCAATGGATGTGTTCAAGACCAGATTGGAAGGGACTTTGTACATCCTAGTCTAGTGGGAGGTGTCCCTACCCATGGCAGGGGAGTTGGAAATACATGATTTTTATGGTCCATTCCAACTCAAACCATTCCATGAACCTGTGATTAGAAAAACATACTCAACTCTTACCTAACAATTGTGAACTACAAGAAATAGGTGTTGGAAATGTATAAAGTTCACAATTTATCAGTTTCGTGTTAGCTCTGCTTCTTTCAGTTTTCTAGATGTGCAATAAAGTCTTGCCAGAGAGCATGATTTAAAAAGACCTAAAGCATAGGTTTTGACCATATGTTAAGGCTGACTGAAGTCAAAGTGTGAGTCTTCCTGGATCAGCACTGTAGTACACTGAAGAGATTTTATCCAGCATATTCATTTCCATTTGAATCACAGAATGTCAGGGGCCAGAAGGGACCTCGAAAGATCATGCTGTCCAACCCCCCTGCCAGAGCAGGATCACCTATAGCAGATCACACAGGAACGCATCCAGGTGGGTTTTGAATATCTC
>JANIJG010019476.1:78103-100573 GCA_024611175.1 Megaceryle torquata
CCTGGCTCCATCCTCCTGGCACTCACCCTTTATGTATTTATAAACACTGATGAGGTCACCCCTCAGTCTCCTTTTCTCCAAGCTAACGAGCCCCAGCTCCCTCAGTCTTTCCTCATAAGAGAGATGCTCCATTCCCTTAATCACCTTTGTGGCTCTGCACTGGACTCTCTCAAGCAATTCTATGTCCCTCTTGAACTGGGGGGCCCAGAACTGGACACAATACTCCAAATGCGGCCTTACCAGGGCAGAGTAGAGGGGCAGGAGAACCTCTCTAGAGCTACTAGCCACACCCCTTTTAATACACCCCAGAACAGCAGTGACCCTCTTGGCCACAAGAGCACTCTTGAACTTAGATTTCATCCTTCCTTTAGGCATTTAATTGAAATTGGAAAGAAGCAGAATGGACATCTGTACTCTTTGATGAATTTGTATGTATTTCTAGTCAGATCACCCTCACACTTTATCACTAATGAAGCGATATTTGTGTGGCAAACTGTCAAGGTGCATGACTCAACACCACCTTTTGCAATAGAGTTTTTACTCAGCCACAGAAATTTTACTTTCACTTGAGGCCTGCAAAGGTTTTTGGGGGCCTTCTTGAGGATTTTTATTTGCTAAAACTCAGCTTGGGACTGAATTATAATTCAGTGTTCCTTTAGGAAAAGAGCTGATTAACTGTGACCAAAACCAACACCATATTTATGCAAACTCAGATAAAGACAACAGAATCTCAAACCTCAGAATATAAACAGTTGCCACAGTTGTCATGGAAGCAGTTCCCCACTCACCACTCCATCACAAGGACAGGGTGAGCAAGGCAGGAGAGGAGGTGGTGCTGCCTTCTGAGCTAAACAGAACACAGAAGACAGACAGACAGATCTGCTGTAGTAAATCTTACATTCCTTAGTCTTTGCCATCTGGCAAGTAATCTGTGGCTCATGTGAAACGAGTGGGTGGTCACAGTCCAGCTTGTACTAGACATTTTTGGGGATCGCAGAAAACCAAACCAAAACATTGTAATTGGCACCAACCACTGCTCTCATTAGTGGCTTTCAACAGGCAAATGACAAAACAAAACTGAAGACTAAACCTCTCCCCTCCTACAGAACTGGTCACAATTTCAGAAGGAGATAAAAGCAAGATTGTATAAGAGAGGGAAAGTTTGCAATGCCTCTGGCTCTGTCATTCTGTTTGGGATAAAGAAAACAGAAGTTTCAGCCCTCAGAACAACCCGTGACTTTAGCTTTCCCGCTCTGATAATTCACCCTTCTAATGAATATCAACTATAGAGTCATGAAAGGCACATGAAATTTACAGCTCAGCTCTTTTTTTTTGGGGTAGAGCTGATCCTAAAATCTTAATCTGACATCCTGCAAGGTTATTATTAAAAAAAAAGAAAAAATTTTGTCCTAGCACAGTAGGCTCAACAGAGGGACGGGTAAACTACTACATGCAGGACACACATTGGGGCATTGTTGCCAGCCATAAATTTGTTTTAATAACATCTGTGGAAATTGAAAGCTCTTTTATAAATACTTTATTTATAGATGAATGACAATGCTTAACAGCAGGTTTTCTACATTATGGAATTATGTTTCAAAGGTTATCCTGCTGAAAAAGAGCCAAATACTACAGCATTTACATTGTTTTAAATTTAATACAATGCAGATTTCTCAGGCACAAATACCTTTAAAGGAAACCATATGGTAACAGCAGACTTGTTTTTCCTTAACAACCTGGAATGCTTTCATTCTGAACTCCAAGTTAAAAAGGGTTCAGGACTGGATATATACTACGTTCCTTTTATTTCAAAGAACAACATTCATTTGGCATATGGTGATAGTGTGAAATAGCACCATTAGATATTTTTAATTTGATATACCAACTCATGGAGCAACTTTAAATCATACTTCACCCATGGTTGAACAACCAAAGCAAACCCTAAATCCCATTTACTCAAATAGCATCAAAGCAACTACAAAGGCAAGATGGGTTGTGCTTTGTTTCTAGTATCAGGCAATGAGTATTGAAATAATGTTTATTTATTTATTTTTAAGGATTTTAGTACCTTATCATTTTGAAATAAAGGTTTTAAACAAATAATCTTGTGAGTTCTCAACAGCTGTCCTTTCACAACCAAAACTTACTCTTGGTAACTTTTAAGTATCCAGACAAAAATACTCATCTGACTCAATCTGTAAGATCAACAGAAGAAAGAAAAACATTTTTTCTATAATCTCTTTAATATTTTAACCTTAGATACTATTTGCAACAACTGTGGAATAAAAGTTTACAGACCACAAATAGGATTTTGCTTATAGTCCCACTCCAATTCTCCGGTTTCAGGAACATACCTGGCTTGTCAAGATCCCTGGGGAATTTGTAATAGCAGCGGAAAAATAAGGGCATTTTCAGACTCGCTGACTACACATATCTGACACAGAAGGTCATGTGTATGGGTGGTCATGATTTTTTGTGATTGCTTTCCAGCATACAACCACACATCTGAAGTCATCACCATAAATGTGTACTGAAGAATGTTAGATGTTATAAGAAAGAAAAGCAACTGGCACATGAGAACAGTTAAATCTACACAGAAATGTAATGTATGAATACACACCTGCCTATCACTTAATGAAAAATTAGCAAAGGCAAGGATGCATTAAGGTAAAATGACTGTGGTTTGCTTAGCTATGCTTTCTTTTGTTTGGGCATAGCAGCATACAGTCTTGGATCAACAGGAAAACTCTTTCATCTCTCTGACGATACATATCAACGATGAAGTCTTTCAGAGGATATGCCATATTTCTAGGTGCTTAAAGCATGTTGACATTTTAACTATATATTCTTAGCCTGTGTTAGTCTAGTAATATCAGGCAACTCGAAGCCCTGGCAATGCTGCTTGGAACCTGTCTAGGCCTGACCAGCATCAAACTGACCCTAGCTTAGTAACATTTCCCTCCAAGTCCTTTTTAGAAATGAACTTCCTAAACAAAAAGAAGGAATAACAAACACGACAGGTATATATCAGTAACCAAATTCTAAAGCTGTATCTTCACTGTCCTCAGACTGCAGCAGAAGCAGGCACACTGGTGCTACCTGTACTCCAAGAACAGGAAAGAAGTATGAAGGTGGCAGAGGCTGGAGGGCACACTGCTCAGGTTTGCTGGGAACACTTGGTACTTACACAGGTTGCTGGTTCAAGTGCGCCTACACACACTGCGACCACCTGCAGCACTACGGTAGACATACCATAAATGTACTGATCGGGAAATCAGTCTGCTAGGGTCACACATTTCAAAAGCAGCAGTCTTTCCTTTTAAGCTCTCAGTTCTGAAGGAGATATGAAAAATACATTGCTAATATCCTGAGAGATAGTGTATTTATCTGAATTCAATAAAGAAGAAACAGCATTTGCATATGCACCATTTTTTTTCCTGCTTTCAACAAAAAAATAAAATTGGACAAGATTAGAAAACTTCATGATTGGTCAAATATGAGCCTAAATATTTTTTAAAATAAATAACAAAATGTATAATGGAACACTATAGAACTCTGTATTTATGGTGCACACAGCTTTTCTGGACTCATCACACTTGGCTGGTATACAATTTTTAACAAGTAGGCAAAGCAGGAGCACAGCACAATTATCCTAAAACCTGATAAGGTTCTAAAGAACAGATAGAAACAAACAAGCAACAAATAAACAACGAAACCACCACCACCAACAGAAACCAAACCAAACAAAAAACCAAAACCAAACAAAAAACCAACCACAAAAAACCCACAACACAAAACCAGCAAGACCAAGCTGTTGAACATCTTGCCAATATATACATCCAACAGTGCTCAGAGAAAGGAGGGTAAAGGAAGATCACTGAACTGTTTTCTGCTGTCTACCCTGTTCTGTGGGGCTTGTCCTTCCCTTAAGGCATACGTGCATTAATTAAAGATGGGTGTTTCTCACTTTTAACTAACTACCCATATTATCTGTGGATAAATAAATGCAGGGTAATCATTGTCACCTGCTGGAGAGAAAGCATTTTCCAAAACTATTTTAGTATCTAAAATCACTTTTATAGTAGTTAAGGAAACTGCTTTGGATTAAAGCACACAACACATCAAGAGCTGTTATACTGATACCTTAATTTCTACAGGTCTTTCATCTCCATATAGGAAACTATACAGACTTAGTTCCATAGGCTTCCATAGGCTGGGTTTCCATGAACATTTTACACACTTTGTGCTTAAGGTAGCATATAAGATTAAGTACTTCTGTAGTTCAACACCAAACAGAAGGAAGTGACTGGTATTAAATATAAAGCATTTTTCTGGTACAGCTACAGGAACTGTTAAAACCAACTGCAATCAGAACTTCCAAATCTGCAGAACCACTGAAGCCTTCAGGAAAACTTTGGAAGTGATCACTTATTGAGTAATACTTCAGTTCATATCCATAGCTGTCTTGTAAGACAATATTTGATTCAAATACAGTTTTTTAACAATTGCTTGTATAATACACACATGTAGTAACAACACTGTGATCAGGCTGCTGCTAATCCCCTGTGGGTCTTGGTCATATAATCCCAATCCAGCATCAGATACTGATCCATGTGCACGGCCCAGAAGGCAGATGAAGATGAAGCTGATTACAAGCACTTCAAAAAGAAAATATTCTCCTAGTCAAACTATGACTTAAGCTGAAACTGAGACTCTCTGCCCTGCTGTTCATCTTTGGCTTCTGCAGAGCAAAAAAAGTAATAAGGGAAAAATCTTAGTGATGAAGACTATGCAAAAAATGAATCCTGACTCTGTACCAGAGTCAGGATGGTAGTCGTCTTGCCTAAACACAACCTCATATATAGATGTTAATTACAAAAATGTCCCACTCTGAGCGGGATCTAGGACTGTTACTTCAAAACAGTGTTCTAATGGATTAAAATCAAACTTGTCACTGTTCTCTCCAAGGTCTCAAGAAACATGCTTCATGCCTGCAGTATACTGACGCTGCTTATGCCATTGTGGCCCTTGCAGAAGTCCAGTATCTAAGCCTGTAGACCACCATTACCATTTGCGTTACATTAGTTCCCATAAACACTATTCACAGATCATGACTGTGCTGTACATCCTGCACTGTACAACCCCAGAATATACTTGACACCAGACTCAACCCACCAATATATCCTGCTCTGAAAGATCTTCAGTGAATAATTACGCAGATACCCCCCTGCAATTTACGCTACTGCATGCAGTGGGTACAGAAGTAGTCTCTCTTCACAGCTGGGTCACATCAATGGTTTATCTAATCCACTACCCTGTCCCTGACAGTGGCAAGAGAAGGCCACATTGTACTTTAGAAAGTGGCTGAGCTATTCCTCTTGAACTTTGTCATTAACTACAGTCATTCAATTAGGGATGTTAGAGGGCATACCTCTAGCTATTCCCTGTAGAATCTGTTTATGGCATGTGTTCATGAATTTCCCTGATCTCATGTGCACCACCTGATTTCTGGATGGGCTTTCCTTAGGCTTTTTTCATTTTCAATAGTAGAAAAATCCGATTTTAAAATTCTTCTGACAATTGCTTCTGGAATTAACAGAAACACACTCTTCAGCCATCAGCAACACAAGTCTTCCTCTACTTGTAGACTCCTCTATTTGCAGATTTCCAAGCTACTCTTGTGTAAGACACCATTTGTCCAATTCTTTAGTTTAACACAGATCTGAAGGTAGAAACTTAACCTGTAATAAGACAAAGAAGCTACCGAACATCAGATTTAATGCATTCCTTGAGTGAATGAAGTTCTCACAGAGATAGATGCAGGATGAATATAGCAAAACCAGAAAAGTTGATATGGGACAGATCAGCCCTAAGGCTCAGCTGCTACATCTTATCGTACTGTGGCTTTGGAACTTGCTCAATTCAATAAAATCAGAAGCAGACCTACATAATAAAGTGTCCTTATTTCCAGAGGAGAAACAAAACCCCAAAACACTGTGTAGACATGCAGACTTTAATTCATCATACACATTTTCCACATCAGTGACCCAGATTATGGACACCCCAATCTGCAACAATAAGAGGTCTGTAGTCCCATCAGTCAGATTAATCCATAGCTAAAATGCATGTTTGATATGCCTGGCTAATACATGTTTACATTTCTGCACATCTGCCTTTTCAGGCCAGGCCCATTATTCATCAGCCTTAGGTACACACATGTGGTGTTAAAGAACTACATAAATGCCACCCAGCTTAAGTGATCAGCCATCCATTCCCATATATTGTCATAAAACATTACTACCTTCTTGTAGATAGCAACCAAAATATGGTGAGGGTAAAGCTCAGATTCACCTCACTTGAGTAGTTAAGCGAATGGCTAGGCTTGGGATCTTCCCTTCTCAGGATTCCTTTAGTGTTATGGGGAAATAGGTGCAAGGGAGCATTATTTCTTGAGGGAAACCAGTATCAGAGGCTAACGTGTACATATGTGCTGTGCAGTGCATATGAAGTTTGACATAAAAAGGATTTGCCACTAGACCTCAAGCTGGCAGGTAAATCAGCCACATATGAGCCAGACGGACTGTGTATGATGCCATGATCTGTAGACATGGATTTGATGTCCTGGTCTAATGTTTAATCAGATAGAAGAAGGGTCCCACAGCTTAATGCTGCTCTAAGACTCATGGAGTTTCTCTAAAACCTTGAATGAAGTCAGACATGCACTCATTTATATCTACATGTGATAGAAAACTGCCATCTCATTGTAAAATATCCCAGTCGCTATCAAACTGGGTTATATTTAAAATGGCAAACTACAGGTGAAGACCACAGAGTCCCAACTTGACATCCTGATTCATCCACTCTCTCCCCCTTTGTCTAGACAAACACAGAGACTACAACAGAAAGGTACTCATTAATGTTTACACTGCTCAAAGCCTGAATGACATGGCTTATTTTCTCAGGCTCACCCACACCAACAGTAAATATCAGTTTCATGGACAAGGAAAGTGCCACAAAAGAAAAGATTAAAACCAACTAAAAGATGATTACTGCTTTGTGACTCTAACCGAGAAGCCTGAAACTTGAGTAGAATTCATTTTACTTCCTTTAATGAATTCCTCTGCTTCTGTCATGCAGTTAATAGAACACATTTCCTCCAGCTCTGATTACAAAAAAGGAAAACCAGCTAGTATAAACATCAGAGAGAGGCATTACTGCCTTCTGTGACACCAAGGTATTTTCCAAAGCTGCAGGTAAAAAAGTAACCAGTGAACTTTCTGATCCCTTGGTAGGATGGGCAGCACTTGATAATATGCAATCACTACCCAAAAGACATTATCACACAGTGACGTTTGGAGAGCTGGGACTTGGTGAGACAGCACAATGGCAGGAGAGAAGTACAACAGATCCAGAGCACCCTTCATAGGGGCATAGCTCTGCACTTGCCTCAGTGCTGAAAACATCACCTCATAACATGTTTTCCTTTATCATCTAGACCTTTGTAATAATATCTACACAGGCACATATAATATAAATTCACTCTACTTAATTTTAATTCATGCTATTTCAAACAATAATAAAAGTGTTCAGCTTCACCTTTGTTTCCAGTACAGCATAGACTGATGAGATCTATTCTACACAATTATTAGTAACAGGAACTGATCCTGTACTGCATGAGTTTGACAAAAACAGAAACAAAGTTTGACAAAAACCACCACTTTGACAAAGAAACACTTTTTATAACATTTATTCTTACATAAAACCCTCAAATATACAAAATTAGACAGAAACTTAAAATGTCTTCTATTATCTTGGAGATGTTTTCCTAGGCCAGCACAACAGAAAATTTTGGCGGTCAGTAGATCAGGCCGTAAATTCCTTTCCTCCCAAAGCACTTAATTTAATGCTATCAAGCAAAAGAAAGCAGCTTTAACCACATGATAAACTTCCTAGGAGATTTAATTGGATTAAATTAAATTTCTACATCAACAAAGCCTGAAGACTCATATCTGCCATTTCTAAGGGTGATGGACTGCAAATGAAGAAGAAACCCCTCTATGTTCAGAGTCAAACAAAACCACAGGCTCCAAACACCACATGTGTATGCATAGACCTCTGGAGCAGGCCCCTCAGCGGACTCTCAGATCAAGGGCCTTGAAGCACAAACATCCATGTATTCCAGATATCACCCGAAGTTAAGCACAACTGTCCATCTGCACCCATGTGCCTGATCATTTTCACCCACCTGACCCAGGTCCACTGAAATAATTTCTGCAGACTAGGTCAGGCTCCCAGTTTCTCTAGCTCCTAGATGCCAGCTCAGCTACATCTGCCTCAGGAAGATGTCCCAGAAACTCAAGCTGGAGAGGAGCAGGTTACCGATCTGCAGCTAAAAGCAAGTGACAGCCATAGCCCCGTGGTGTAGTATTTCAAAACGATTTTGTCATATGCACCGCACACCCAGGCCACTGCCAACTTGGGTAATGAGCACAGCTTTGCCCAACTGATGGCCGACCTGAGCAGAAGGCATTTCAGTTGAAATTTAACTTTTGTACATAAGATGTGTTGTACTGCTGGAAAACCAGTGATGTTGCAAGCGTGGGAAAGCCCCATGCCATTGGCTTGTGTGAAAGTCAGTCTATAGTTCACAGCCTAGAAACAACAACATTATCTAGCCAGCAGCAAATGGCAGTCATCTATTATTGCTCAAGCATTCTCAGGGCTTCAGAGCCAGAGGCTGGAGTTACACAATCAAGGTGACTTTTCTGCTACGCCCTACTGGGCAAATATCTGCAAGTTTTCATCTGGAAGAAAAAAAAATATTAAAAATTCAGTACTTTTTTAGTTACACCCTTGACATTTCAGTATGCACTTAAGAAATTAAACAAGGAAGTGTCCATTGCCATTTTCATTGGCATAAGACTGAGGGCTTCATTCATTCTGTAGGCCACAGCCAGCAAAATTGGGAAAATGAAGGCAAATTAAAATAATTTTAATTTACAACTTCATCAGCTGTACACAGAGAGGCCTATAGGAATACCCAGCTTATTTTCCTACCAATAAAGCACTGTCTTCTCTTCAGTATATTTTCCAGTATATCAATCTAGCCTAGTTTTTAAAGTTCCAAATATGGAAACTTTTGCCAGCTCCAAGGAAAATTTACCATAACCTTTTCTTTGTACTTGGATCTTCGGCCAGTTACAGTCACACGTACGGAACTGAGCAGAAAAGTTTTATGCTATGTATGGTTCATCCAACACAAATTATTTCTAGACCTAATGCCATAAAACCATTTGAAAAGTGTAAGTTAGAAGAGAATATTCAATGAAAAGTATTTCCCCATACAAACATTCCTAAGTCAATCTTTACTGACTTCAAATAAAAATGGGAATCAAGAGGTATTAAGGTAGCCATATGTCTTGTTTCAGAGATCAGGAAAGCTGCAGTTAGACTGACCTGTCATTATTGAAGACTACACAAAAAAATTAGAGCAAAGCCAGGAATAAGGGCAAACCTGAACAGCACCCTAAATTTACTGATTAGACAGTAGATTTTCAAGCTCAAAGGCAGCAAATAGGTTTCAGTGGGCCATGACCATCCTTTCTTTATTATATTATCAAATACAAACCCAAAACTTTACCTTCTTATGGGGGGGGGTGGGGGGGTGAGGAACACCATATAGCAAAATCTGAGAGCAACATTCTAGTAAACTATATCTGGAGGAAGTGCTAAATAGCTCGAAGACATTTTACATGAAGATCAAGTGAATCTTCGTCAGTTTAAGCAAAAAATGTTCTATAAAAGTATTACACTGATACTAGTTTGATGCTTGAAAATGCTTCTCAGAAAAAGGAGGTTTTGACACTGGCTTTTTTTTTTTTTCCCCCTCCTTCTTAGTGGAAGTTTCTTCCAGAGGAAAAGAGAAAGAAGACAGAAAAGTGCACATGGAAGTGAAATGTCTGGCCTTCTGTTGTCACCAGCTTAGAAAAATATAAGAAGAAAAAGGCACGTTTTTCTATTTGTGAAAGACATTTGAGTCAACCCAACTGTACAGCTGTGCTAAATGAACTGGGTTTTAAGGTCTCTACCAATAAGAAGTATTGTGAATCACCTTTGAAGTCCCAGTTGAGCCAATATTCTGCCTTTTGTAAACACTTAAACAATATTATGCTTTCAAAACCGGAAGTTTTACTACTTTCTTTAAAGGTTTGCTCATTCTGTCCCCTTCTGAGGGGGCTGATGTATAATTAGGATGATCCTGCTTCCCATCCAGTAACCAGGGTTGTGATAGAATTCAGATATATCTTCAAGCACAGAAGTTAATTTCAAAGTTCTTAGTCCTTACCACAAGTCTTTTACTTGTGGTAAAGCCACAAGTGTTTTACCAGATCTAGCTACAGCGAAAACAACTCAATGGATATAAATATAACCACACATTTGCAGACACTGGGCAGAACCCACAAATCTTTCATTCTGGACAGCAGCCAGTGGGAGATTCAGAGCATAGAAGGCTTTGTAAAAGGAAACAATTCAGTCTCCTATAACAAATGTGCTGTCCCTGAAGAATGGTGTCATGGAAATCAGAGCACATAGGAACAGGATTTAAAAAAACCTACATGCTGCACTGCTAACCAACTTTCCAAACAACCCCTTAAAAGTTATTATATACTGGGCAGTTATATTAAATGTATAGAATTATAATAAATCCCCTTTTTCACATCTTTAAGTTAAGTAGGTGTGCTTCTCAGAATTTAAAAGCTACTTCTTGAGAAAGATGGCTAATTCTTCCCTTCAGTTTCTACTGGAAAACCAAATGGATAACTGACATGGGGGCTCTGTATCTTTTTTTTTTTTTTTTAACTTGGTGATTCCTACCTACCATACTCAGTTTACAAATCCACGTGGTCAGGTGACCTTTCTAAATGCTACCAGGCTGTAAATTCTACATGTAATCACATCTCTGAAATCAGACCAGTAACAAAACAATTTTTCACTTTAAAAATAAACTTTAATTCATGAAAGAGAACACAGTCTGGCTTTATTGTTTTCTTAAAGTTGTGCATTTCATCCTGAACCAATCTACAAGAAAACTTATTTCTGTAAGTAAAATAAGCATATCTGATTTCCAATAGGATATATAAACTAATATCAATTTTACCCAATTTTCTGACCAAACCAACACTTTTAAACACATCCCCTTTCAGAAAAAGCGGCTGGGGGAGGAAAAAAAAAAAGGAATTTATATTTTTAGTTGAGAAAGACTAGTATTAAATGTTTCTAATGAAGTTAGAAGTCCTATCCATGTTGTACCCATATGTATCAGTTACAGTTCTACTCATCTATTTCCCACATTATCATCAGCTAAAGAGGTTCACTTTGGCACACACATTCACTAAACAAGCTGAAGGAGTATTACAAACAACAAAGTGCCACCCACCCCATGTATTTCCATACAGGGCAGTTAGTACAGGACAAGCAAAGCCATCAAATCCATTTACTGGCTAGTCATGGTCATCCCTTGCTATCATTTACAGGCAGAAGTCCATGATCTGTATGACTCCTCTTTTACAACCCCAGAGGACACAACCCACAAGTATTTTGCATGCTGAATTATTCCATTACATACATGCTGATAGTGAGTACCTACAGTTAGTTTTATGACTTGAACAAGGCACTATGGAAGGAGAAGAATCAGACTCCAAATAAGCTAAACAAGAACAGATGAGGAAGAAATAATTAATGTCCTGTGAGCATGTATTTAATTGTGGAGGTTTGCAGGAGGGCTGAGACTGGATAAAACTGTACTTTGCCATTTTCTACTTCAACTTCTATCTTATGCAACAAATTCAAATAACTTTAATAAATGAATAGCCTATAAATATTGTTGCAACATTCCTCTCTGTAGCACCAACACCTGCTTTCAGTCCCATTCACATTTCCATTCATGCACTGTATATACAAAGAGGGTGTCTGAGTACATTGAGTGAATGACAGCACTAAAGTCAAGCCAAATAGTAAACCCCCAGAAATACACAGAGGTTTCTACTCCCTGTGCAAAGGCAAGGAGCCCTTTCTAGTTAACTCTACACATGCATCTTAGCACTGAATTGCAAAATAATAGTTATTTGCAGCTGATTACCTCCCCGGTATGAAAAGACTCCCACCTTAAGGCAAGCAAGGCTGAACACATGGACTACATTAAACAGATCTGCTATTTGTGAACCTAAACAATCAGAACTTCACCTATTAGCCTGGTTCAGCCCCTCTAATCCAAGTGTTCCCTCATTTAACAGATTGAATGATGATTTTCCACTTCTCTCTACCATTCCTTACTGTCCATTTAATGCAGAAGCAACAGGGACATGAGACACGAGAGCCACAGTATGGTTACAACTCTTGGGGAAATTGCTTCTACAATTTCAGGCTAAGGAACATCTTAAACTTGAAAATATATAAGGAGCATCTCCTAGACATCAGCTAAAACATTATATTAGATTACCTCTAAATAGATGGTATCAAGAAAAAAAAATCAAAGCAAATCAACTAAATAGAAACTGGAAAACACTTTTTTTTGTGTGTGACATATATAAGAGAATAAGTCACAGGAAATAGGTGTTAGTAACAGCATTTAATAGTTTATTGACATTAATATAATTTAATACTCAGGTATCACAAGGATAAGGTACAAGGACCTATATAGAGAGCAGAAAGGCATACTAAGGTAGCTGTTCCACATGATAGAAGCAGTTTATGGACGCAGCTCCAATGGCAACTTCCACTGTATTTTATCTCAGTGTTATTTTCTAAACGGAAGGCTTCATTTATTCTTCTAACTACACGTATAACTATAGTTTTATTGCCATACTCACCACAGTACATTGCTACTCAGTTAACATATTCATGTTATACTGCATCATACTCCTTCACCAGACCTTGACACTGCTGGCTAGTCTGTATCTTAGAGGTTCACAGAATCACTGGAGGTGGAAGAGACCTCTAGATATCCAGTACAACCCTGCACTAGAACAGGTTCACCTAGAGCACATTAAACAGGATTGCATCCAGGTGGGTTTTGAATAACTCCAGAGAAGGAGACTCCACAACTTTCCTGGGCAGCCTGTTTAAGTGCTTCATCACCCTCACAGTAAAGAGGTTTTTCCTCATATTTACATGGAACCTCCTCTGTACAAGGTTCTGGATGTGTTTTGGATTGAGGTCATTAAGTCAGTGAAAGTACTATGTGAGGGAGAGTAGAGGACAGCCCCATTACAAGAAACCATAAGCTCAGGAAAGCTGTGTAAAGAAAACAAAGCTGTTCAAGTAACTGTTCTTCCTTTCAGAGATAATGAAACTTAGGTCAGACTATCACAATTCTGTACAAGTTAACAAAAAAACTAGAGGCTACTAAGAAGGTAACAATGAATACTTGCTTAATGATTGCTTAAGCTCTTCTTTGCTGCCAAAACTGAAAACAAAACTAGTAAATCCAAAAATACACACACTTTGCAAAGTCAAAACAGCCCAACTAGAATTTATTTCACAAGTACCAGGGGAGATCAGCTCTTCATTTGCTTTTAAAAGAAAGTTAGTTCTCAGTCGTACCCTAATGGGTGACAGTAAGGGAAGACATTAACAACTTTTTCACCAGTGAGTTTTATAATTGTGCAACTTATGGTTTTGATCATAAATGCAAGAACACAACAGTCAGGAAAGAATTTCTTTGCTTCCAGCATCTCTTCTCCCTCTGAAGTATTAATTTGACTACTGGCAGAAAATGCGTGCTGGTTTTGTCAGACTGGCTACATCACGGCTTACATGAATTTGAGTTCACAGAATTTGGGTAAGCATGAAACACACTGATCTCAGACATTTCTTGAAGGATAACTGTAATAACTTCATTTAATTCAAATATATTGTTTGAGGGGTTTCACTTAAATGCAGCCTAACCTTCTCAATGTAACATTGTATGCAATACTTCAACTCCTTGAAATATTTTCTGTCTGCACCTACCACTCTAAAAACAGCTTCAGGATTAAAATCACAGTCAAGCTCTGCCTACGTGCCACAGGAGAAAAGCAACATGGCCACCCGATCAAGATTAGAAAGATTACACACATGAAAGTAGTTAGGGTGGTTAATCTGCTACTACACCTACAGTAACTGGGTGTAGCTGCGTCCTTTCTAACAATGTCAAGGTTGTACTCATTTAGCCATCCATGACACATGAAAAGACAAACAGTTTCTGGCACTGAAACCTATCTCAGTCTATTTGAAGCACGTGGGTTCTCAACAATGATTCAGAGAAGGAGAAGGTTGAGGTCACTCCTTGGACAGCTTAGGACAAAAATATTTTAACTCCCTGTGGGTTGTTTTGGTTTTGTTTTGAAGCAGTGCTTCTGGCAAGCAGGAAAAGAAAAAAAAAAAAGCTCAGCTTCTGGTGGCTGAAAGTATTTTTAATTACTATTTCAGTGAAAGGACATCATTTTACACTTACTTATTCCTAGATGTCTCTAAAAGCAATTTTGGTTTCTGTATTTACTCGCAGAGATGTGCAAGATACCAACTGCAAAAGAAGCTCCTACATTTGCTATTCTACCATGTGCTTATCTAACCTAGACGCAGAAGGAGATGATGAGGTAGTAGGAAAAAAAGGGGAAAAGTAATACAATTTGCAACTCATGTCAAATCAACATTATTTCTATTTTATGCATCCTATGTGCATCAACTGGGCACTGCACATTTAAATATATAAATAAAGTATGAAGTGTAAGTTTTTGGCGAGACATACACTGATTCCAGAATCAGATACACATAAAATATTAATAATTGTTATATGGAAAATACTAGAAAACAGCAATACTGACAGGTTATGAGCGGTTCAGAAAATTCTGATGCACAGCTTTATCCCATTCTAATACCGTTTTTACTAAAATCTCTATTCAGAAATATACAAAGAAATATTCACGACATAAAATCTGTATTCAGAGATATAAACTGCCTTTTTTTTTTTTTTTTTTTTACTATTAGAAAGAAAACTGAATTCTTTCTCAGCATTGTCTTCCTCATGTAATGTTTGTTTTTATCTGGTACTGCTAGGGAGCATAACGTGGACTGCTGAACAGCTGTATTTTGTATGTCAGCAGTCCTGGGAGAAAAAAGTAAATGCTCTCAAAGCATGCTTTGGTTTCTTCATGATGTAATGGCCTACAGACAAATCATTAATAACTTTTGGAGTAATGTGTTGAGTCAATCTGTATTATTTTAAACAAACATAAATCCATAGATTTGGTCACGAAACAAAGCTGAAGCTGAAGCACTGCGTATTTACACACACGAACACCACAGCACAGTTCGGGGAGGAAATTAAGAATACTGCAAACACATGAAACTCTGGGAAAATGCAGCAGGCAGTGTGCACTGACATATGGATATAAGACAATTAACACCCATTCTCATGAGAAATGTTTTGCCTAGTGCAGAAATAGGGCACAGAATAATTACAGCACTTAACAGAACATTTACTAATAAAATAAATTAGAAATAATTACTTTTCAAATGTAAAAAAAGAGTTTTAAGTGAAAAACTGTTTTTCCACCCTAACAATTGAAATACTTGAACTTCTTTACTACGCGCACGTTGGCTGTCTTTTTATTTTGGATGTGTAAAGGTCACTACTAATTTTTCCTGTGTCCAGTAATCAAAGTCTGAAGTCAAGTGAATGTCCATATTGAACGGGGATGTAAAACATTAGAGCCAGAGCTGCACAAACAGATTAAAATGTATGTGTTGGATGCTTTGCAGTTACTCTGTGTCCCCACATCATCATGCTTTTAAGTACTGTTGAAGAGAGAGCTTATGCTAGATTCTCAACTGTGAAGCAAACCTGGGTATACAGCATTTTAGCTGCCAGGAAATCTTTATATATTATATGCAGCATATGGCAGAAATAAGTCAAATTTGCCATTCTGTACAAGTATACTTTTAATACCTGAAAGTTTTAACATACACTTACAGCAATTTAAGACCTTTGCATTTATCAAACACCATCAGCCAGCTCAGACAGTCCACAGATGTTTCCCTGGTAGGAGTGACAACCTGAGCAGCTCACATCAGCACTATTTCTGCTATGCCACATGTCAAGCTAGGGAATTGGTCACAACTTAAACCAATGCCACCTTTTTTTCCATACATGGATTGGGAGAAGTGACATAACAAAAGAGACCTTTTAGAGGGCACCAGTAAACACTGGGTGAAGACAGCACAAAGACTACCACAGCCATTTCAACACTGCTTATGGATGGGGATGATCACTGTGAGGGCAGTTACACAGTACTTCTGTTTCAGCACTAAAGCAGGCTTGAAAAATTGCCAGCCTTACCTTCAGCTAATCATTATCGGCTCATGCCACAATTTTTTCAGAAGGTTATTTTTAGCTTGGATTATGTTAGTAAACTATTTCACTGCATGACACCATAAACCCTTAGGCTGGCAATGAAGGGGCCGTGGAATGCAGTACAGGGAAGGGAGCTAATATATCTACCTTTTTAATTGGGTCCACAACAAATACCAGAACTTCCTATAGATACATCTCATTACTACAGTTTAGCAAGAAGCTTAAATGGGTACATTAAAGTCTACAGATTTACCTCCGAGTTCAAAGTTCAGTTTACATTTTGAGGTGGTTTGCCTTTTTGATGTATTTTTAAACCCTGAATGAAGAGCTATATTCCTCTCAACTTGTTAAATCAAATGCATGAATGCAAGAAAATATCCACCTTTCACCAATACTTAAAACAAGAAAAGTTTGTAGAAAGCAGCAATTCTTGTTTCATTAAACCAACTGGTGCAACCTGTACAAAATTAAAAAGCCTCTCTGGCAAGCCCATCTTCAGTTAGCTCAAATTTATATTCTTGTTAAGAACAACATTCCCTCTTTACAGGTACAGGACAAGAATAAATGGAAAAAAAAACCACCAACAACACGCAACCAAAAAAACCAACCAAACAAACAAACCCAAACACCAACCCAACCAAAAAATCCACACCAAAACGACAAAAAAAAACCCCAAAATACCACACCACCAACCCCACAAAAAAAGAACCAACCAAACACCAACCCTGACTTCTGTAGTAAGAAAAGCATTCTAAAGCTCCAAATTAACTTCTTCTGTGACAATTTCAGTAAGAAGAAAACATCAAAGAAAACACGGAAAGATCCAATTAGTCCACTGATCATTATTGTAAGAATCCAACTTTATGTACTGTACTGATAATAGTTCCAGTCATCTCAAATCAACACCAAGAATGTAGGTCTTCAATTTCATTCAGGATTCATTTCAGGAATTTGAGAAGCAAAACAACCTATTTGTGTGGGAACAGAGCATAAATCTAAACAAATGCTATACATTAATATGAGACATGACTACTTAGGCAAGTACAGAGGCAAAGAAGGTAACTAGATGAACTAAAATCACATCATTATTATCTTTTCTTCAGTAGAGTAAGTTAGGTAGATTTATTCATCTAGAAGATTACATCCAAATTTTCTGACAGTGTCTGAAAAACGTCAGCAATAATTTAATTAAAATAATATTATGCAAGACATCAATAAGATAGCATCTGGAGTAATAGGCATTTCAAAACAGGACTGCTGGCACACAGTTTCAGTAAATCCACTAAGCTCACACAGAAAAATGAAATCTCAAAATAGCATCTTTGATAGCAGCATCAACAAGCACACTGGGAATTAATTTCAACTTTCCGGGCACTCTAAATGCTGGACATCTTCCTCCCATCATCCCTACTCGAGTGTTTCCACTTGCTCATGGTAACTTTTTTGTTCACTGAACCCCACACTGCACCATTTCAGCATGCTAACCCTACAGAAAGCTAACCACTTGTCTTGTTACAGGTACCATCTGTGTCAGTGCATATCATGGCTTAGCAGAGACCACATAAGCACTGAAGCCAGAACAAGGGGAGAAGATGAGAAAACTGTCCAGAGATTTTTTTTATTTTATTATTTTTTTTTAATTTGGCGGATACAGTGAACACAGAAACTAGAGAATGGTATGTCACAGGAGCAAAAGCACTGAGTGAAATGACTAGTACATCAGCACACCGTGCTTCTTGAAACCACAGCCTAAGTACATCTGAGTTCTCTTGAAATGCTTTTATGGAAAATCACAGAGAAGCAATTCACTGCTGCACATGCAGCAGTAGATAAAGATTGTATAGGAAAGCAAATTTGGCATGCTTCAACACAGGCACAAGTCTGGCTTCTGATGAAGTCCCCAAGGCAAAATAGACAGAAAAAGTATTCTTGTGTATCCAAAAAAGCCATACATATATGGCATTCTACTTAAAATTAATTTTAATTTTTTTTTTTAAATCACAAAGATGAAATTTCATTCCCACAGGCTTAAGTAAGTATCCCTCAACAGATGTGAATTGCTCATTTTTATTATCTGGCAAGCAAAGCTTTGCTAAGTAGGCACCAAAATTTTGCAAAGCACTGTTTGTATACAGAAAAGATACATAAAGTAAGAGGCCCAGTTAAAAAGTCACTTTGGAAGAGACACTCTTTTCAATGAGGATTAAAATAATTGAGAGCATTCACATATTCAAGATGATGGCTTTCACCATTTTCTGTCAGGGAGCACAAGAGTTAAATAGCCAGACTCTGTGGTTCTTAGAGTTATTTGCCCTGACATGTCAGTATTGGCAAGAGGGGAGATTCCAGTTACCTTTTTGTGGGGCTCAGCACACATTACACAAAGAGCAGTGCAATTCACCCAGACCTCCTAACCCCACTGAGTACAAGAGGGTTATTGGTCTGGAAGACACGATTAGGGGTTTCTCAAGTAGGCTCCTCGCAAGAAACACTAAGTGAAACCTGTTTATTATGTTTCCACACTGCTATCGTTGCTGGAGCTCCACCCATCCCCAAAACATGTTTATACAGGTGAATTGCCAAGGAAAGAAAGGAAGAAACTCCTCCTCTGCACCTGAGCCTCACGGTTTAATTCTTTACTTGCTCAGATTCATAAAAACCTGATAAAATGCCAAAATGAATTTCCTTAGAAGTGAGCAAACAAAGTACCATAAATGCATGACAAAGAGGTAGCAAACAAGACTATGGGAGTTAATTATTGCCAAGGTTAAGTGTCTAATTTTTCTTTCATAATACAAGTCTGTCTACCTGTGAACACACCCAGGTGAGCCTGAAGGACCAGACATTGCTGAAAGGAAATGACACAGTGGGAAAAGAATCTAGGAGGCATCCGCAAGGCCTCAAACCTCTCAAGCCCTTCCCTCTTAGCCTGAGGCTGGCTCTACAAAAGGGTAAGTATGAACATACGTGTAATTTTGCTCACTCCTCCCCATCCACCTTTTTGAGAGCACGTAACTAGGAATGGGAATCAAACCCATCCTACAAAGCATCAGACATTTCCTAGAAGAGATAGAGAGAAGCAGGCTGAAGAGAAGTAAAAGCCTCTTGTGTTAGATTCTCAAATCACAAACTGCAGGAAAAAAGCCCACAGGAGCATTCACTGCTGGCAGTACAGGACAGTACACTTCTACTTGGTTTCTGCCAAAGGATTCAACTTCATTGTTCAGAAGAGAATGAATGCAATGGGTGTTTCAGAGACCTCTTTGGGCTTGGAAAAACAGAACAGCTCACTTGCATGTAGCACAGTCATTAATTATATACTATAGTCTTACAGCTGTCAAATTTGCAAGGCAGGGGTAGCACCCCGGTCAGCAGAACAGCTGGGGGCTAATGGATCTGGCCATCTAGTAACACATATGATCTTCAACAACACAGAATCCCTCTGTAGGTCAAATACCCCGAGGACTGTATTTGTTTTTTTTATTTCCACATTACAGACTTAGGATCACTATCTTTCTAACACTTTTCCTATCACTCCCTGTAGCACAGATTCCCAAACCATGGTCTGGAAAATGGCAGCGTTTAACAACCAGTGCCAGGAAGCACCATTAAGAGACAAGGCTAAATTTGTTCCTTTTGTATGGTCTGTAAGAAAGTCTTGAGAGTTCGCAGTGTTCTTGTGGTGGAAACCACTGCTTTTGGTATTGTTTAATACATACTAAAACATAAACTATCACAGGAAATGATCAACTGCCAGCATGCAAAGTCTGTGGTTTATCTTTGAACACTAGTTGTAATGCTATCTCAAAAGCTGCCTGACTACAATGCAACTTCTTTCCTTCATGAGCTTTATGGCAATTATATTGCTGATACTGGCTACTAACGATGTAGCTGGTGTCACCCATCTAGCCGGTGAATGATCACTCCTCACATGTAAAGCAAAAATTCTCTAATTTATTCTTTTCTGACTGACCAGGACTCATGTCTGCAGTCTTAGGCACTGTCTACAATAAAGCAGATACCCATCAGATAGTTCCAGTTAGTCTAAATGCAAGGGTGAAAGTCCTGCACACTGTATAAACTGCCTACCTACTGAAAGTTACTGGCAAAAGAAGTCTATAGCTCAAACCAAAAACCTGTATCTTTCACTAGTGACAAATGAGCTAATCAGAGAGTAGAAGAGAACACTCTAGCGATTAAACCATATCCATATATATTTGCTTTTATTTCCATAGGAGCAGCTTTTTGTTTGACTGCAAGAGTTTTGGTTCAGGTGTAGTTTCTAGGCTGGCCTAAGCTGACTAGGCTGCACCATGGCACACAGGAGCAGCCCTGTATCTCCTCCCCGCCATTTGCATTGTCAGGTCCTCCTCCGTGTCACTACCATCAATGTGGATGACAAATAACTAATACAAAGAGATTTACAGCAAGTGGTGGACTGAAAAATCCTCTCCAGTAAAAGGCTTCAACTCCAAAGATCTGCGAGACCTCTACTTCACCCGATGACCAAAGACTGTCCCTAGAACAGCACACAAGCCAAAAGCGATGCGTCTAATACATCACCAAACTGTAATAAAGGCATTTATGAGGCATATACTCAACTGGTCAGACTGACATTTCCCAGAATTGCTATTGAGAATTTCACATCCACAAGCCAGGAGTCAGGGTGCTGAAAATATCAATATTAATATCAAACATATCCAAGTCACTACATTGATTTCCTAAAGCAGGTTTTGCACCAATATTGGAAAAGGAAGATACTTAACAAGGGGTAATAGACTGAGGCTCACTGGCAGAGCAAAGAACCCAAGACTGAAATATGAGAGGGCTTTGCACACGTAAACTCTCACATGCTGTCACAATTTAGCAGGAAAAACTGGCTTTATGAACATCAGGTTCACTGTACAAAATGCTTTCTACTGGCCACTTGTCACTCATACACTGCCTATCTTGCTTTTTTAAATCAATACAAGTAAATATGGCAAGTACATCAAATAAAAGACTGCTCAAGTATGTGTGACTCACATCAAAAAAATAATTTCTAAAAACTCTCGTGATTATTACAATTATAGCTTCTTTTACTGTGTGTCTGTTGAACAGCCTGGTGGAAAGACTGGGTAAAGAAAAAGCATACAACACTAACTGATAAGAGATCTGGCACACATGAGTCTATTTATAGCTGAACATTTGGAAGATGCAGTAAGCTTAGACTAGATGATCTCAAGCAATCCTTTCCAGCCTAAACAATTCTGTGTGAAGAGTCTGAAAAATTAATGTCATTTAATGTGAATTCCTCTGCTTGTATGTAGTAATGTTCCATTCAGTCCTTGGCAAACAACCCATGAAAGGGAATCTAAACTTGAAATATGCTCATTCTGGGTTTTAAAAAGAAGCAAAAACCATGAGAAATTAAAACCTGCTGCCTTGCATCATCTAAATCCTGTCTTCCAAGCAGCATACTGAAGACAGCAGGGATGCTCCAGAAGTCAAACAAAACCAGATACATACCAAAACTTGACCTGTAAAATAGTGACAACTTGGGGATTTCTTAACTAATACTTCTTCATGACCTTCATTGCCACAGAAACAGAATAACCCAGGCCACTGACCACCTAATCTGCAATCTTGCTCCTAGAGATGACCAATACCTGAATAAACACAGGAAGGACAAAGTTTGCAGTACCCTACAGCCTCTTATGCATTGTGGCAGCACAGACATCAAGCTCGGCAGTCAGACACTCAGTACTTTATAACATACTGGATGGTAAGATTAGTTCCTTTTTTTAGGACCCATAGCAGTCAAATGAAGAATTAGGCCATCTTCTCCCTTCCTCAATAATCACAACACAATATTCTTATTTAAACCAGTCTGCTACAGGTAGTCAGAATAATTCAGGCATTTTGAGCAGCAGTTGCCTCCATTAATTACATCGAAACATAGAAATGTATGGGTTGGAAGGGACCTTCAGAGGTCAACCAGTTCAACCCCCCTGCTGAGACCAGGGACATCCTCAACTAGAGCAGGTTGCTCAGAGCTCTGCCAAGCCCCACCTTGAATGTCTCCAGGGATGGGGCCT
>JANIJG010019476.1:100673-123406 GCA_024611175.1 Megaceryle torquata
TGAATAAAGGTGTAACATGTCCCTTCTTCCAATCACTAGGGACTTCACCTGACTGCCAGGACTTCTCAAATATTGAGTGGCTTGGTGACTACATCTGCCAGTTCACTCAGAACTCCAGGATGCAGAGTTACGAGATCTTTGCTTTGTTACAAGATCTTACGCAGTTTTGGTAATAACCTTTCAGAAGATACTACTACATATCTTAAGCACTGGCCTTCTCTCCACTTCAGATTTGAGGCATAATCCCTTTCAATAACTGTGATATTGAAATCACAGTTTCAATGTGTGTTCTACGTGTGTTCCTGGAACTACCCAAAACTCTTCATATAATGTCTCACCAGATATCTAAGCCAGGTAATGAGAATACTCACTCAGTCATTCTGAAAACATTATTTGGAGAACTTACGGTGTTGGAAGTCTAAAGCAATCTCATATAATTTACTCAGGTTTATGAGGCATTGAAGCAGTGGTTCTGCCTGTAGTCCCATTCACTACTGTCATTAATAATACCCTGATTGCCAGTATGCAAAACATATAAATAGACCCTGGAATAGGGAAGAATGACACATCTACTCAGAACTGTTGTGACCAGAAGTTAATTCAAGTGACAAAACAAGTATGCATTTCAGTCTTACCTGGCCTGTCACATAACTCTGCAAGAGCAAACCATCATGTGACAACATGAGTCTTTTATTAAACTGCCAGAGGTGGGTAAACCAGGTTTTGAGACAGAGAACTTTGACCCCTGCCTAACCTAACATAAATCTCAGAGAAACATCCTAGCGATAAAGATCAAACACTTTACAGGAGTATGTGGAAGGCACCTGCGTGAGTCAGGACAACTCAGATAGAATGGGGTGGGGTATTATCTTTATTTGCAGTGTGCTTTACAGCAGCCCCCCACCACCACACGCACGTACACACTCGCTCTCAGGGAGGCTGGGGCAGAACACAGGCAGCACAGCCAGCTAGACTGTCAGCTTCCTACACACTTTAGATTACACGAGCTCTGCTTGATAATTGTATACACTATTTAGTAGCGTACGCTGTGCTGTTAGAAGACGATTTATAATGCTTGATTTGAAAAGCAAGTGAGATTTTTTTGGATATTAAGTTCTAGAATCAGTAGAAACTTCTAATTTTGTTATGCTTTTAACATACATACTGAATTATGTGGACAGCTCCTAAAGTCATAGTTTCTCTGAGCGTTTTATTTTTTGGAATTACATACAGAATCTTGTGAGCTGCAATATCCCCCAAATCCTCAGTTAGAAAAAACATTCTGAACCTCCTTTAAAACAGATGATGTATATAAAGAGGGATGGTTTAAATTTTAAGAAATTAATTCCTTTAGCTACAAAAAAAAAAAAGCTTTCTGTATATGTCTATATTCTATGCTAAGTGAAATTCTTCCACAACAAGCTTGAGAGACATTAACAGCGTGACATGGAAGTTCTTTCTTCGGTTACAGATATTAACTTTGAAGTTTCACCACCTAAAAGATCTATCAATCATGATCATTTTTACAGAAGTCACCAACTGTTCAGGAATGTGCAGCTGTCATCAGTGGAAATGAAGGCACAGTAGCACTTCTCTTCTGGGCTATCATCCCCATGTTTGCAAAACCATCTTTGGCTTCTGACTTGAGGCAGACTTCAAAGTACCTTTTAACCCCAACCCACCCTGAAAACCACTGATTGCTCTTCCTCATGGTGCTGGTATGCCAAGGTAGATCATTCTGTTGTAAGATATGAATTATCTTCACAAAATTCACTGTGGAATTTTTGTGACCAGAAACAATTTCAGCCTGACTGGTCTTTTTCATAGGTTGCTACAGGTTTTATACCTGATATACAAAGGCAATTTCCTACAAGGTGAGAAGGAGTATGTACACTCAGCCTTGGCACAAGCTGATGACTGCAATAGCAGCCTCACAACTTTTTCACCTAGAGGTGGTCCCTACAGCACCAACCAGGTTAGGAGCACCAAAGAGCTCAATGAATAATTTCACTGTCAGTTTAAAATCTGTCAGCTCACATTCACACACACTCTCCCCTAAACAAATGCTAGTGGTACTTTTCAAATAATCATTTTGCAGCAAAAATTCACCAGAAAGCTGCTACTCAAACTGCTGGAATAACTTGAGAAGTATCCTAAACCAATAAATAAAAAGTTTCTTATAGAAATTAACACAACATATAACACATTCAGTTTTTGCAGTATTAATTTATCACTTAACCATGGTGTTTATGAAGTTCATCTACCAGTTCTGTTCACCTGATTTACCCGAGACAAACACATCAGGTGTCTGAAATATTGTACCTGGCCCTGAAATGAGTGTTATATTGTATTTACTGGTAACACAGAAACAGCCATAATTCTGACAAATGAACACAGGACCCTTGGTCAATATTTACCAGTAAGAAAATTACACTGGATGGAAGGTACTTAACAGACCTGCAAACAACTTAACTATCACATCAGAATTCTGTTCTTGAAAATACTACTGCAAACCTGTCTCCAGGCACTAGTGTCCCCTTCAGATAGTCATTTGGATGCAATCTTGATTGTGAAACATACATCCAAAGAAAGGTATATTCAGCTTACAATGATAGGACCATAAACTCACTGACTCTTGGGATGTTTGATATTTGGATCTTATTCAGAATCTCATTAATTAATCTTATCTGTCATTTTATACTAAGAGATGGTACAATTTTCTTCTGTGCCAAAACCAGATAGCATGAGAAGAGTGTTCAGATCTCTGACTACTGACAGAGTTAGTATTACCACTGCAAGAGCTAGTATCACTTATCCATATCCTTCTACTGTTTCTGATTCTGACCCTAACTATATTTAATGGGTATTCCACTGATCTCTAAGGAAAATGCTACAGGGACACCCTTCCTCCCCCACTTTGTTACTTCTGCCTAATGCATGCGGACTATACTGAAGGCTCCTTGTAGCCTGCCCCAGCTCTAGTCTTCTGTGCATTACGCTTACTCATCTATTACTTTTATCACCACAGTAACCATAACTCCTGTTCATCATCCAGGATATCACTATGTTAAGTACTACACAAATACACAGCAAATCCAGAGATACCCAAAAAGTGTTTCAATTCAAAGAACACAAGGCACCCTGAAGAAAGCAGCAGAGATATGGTCAAAACATAACCTATCTACAGTTGGGCTGTACTATGCAATTAAAAAGCATCATGGCAAAAGAGCTGTTTAGGTAAGAGGGGGTTTTTTTGGGACACTGTCTCTGATTAATTGTGCATAAAAAATAACTGTGAGAAAAAACAACAGTGAGACTTGCATGTAACAAGAAAATGAGGATTTGTGAAACAGCCTCTAACAAAGGTGCAGCTAGGCCCAAACAAGAGCAATGGTTTTGTCCATAGCAGCTAAAGATGGATGGATGACTGAAGATGCAAAAGATAGAAAGTCTTTTGAACTTTTTAACCAAGAGACTAGCCTGCAAAATAACAGCAAGAAAGGCAGAAACTTTATTTTGGACAAATCTGAAGTTAAGGAAAAGTGGAAGATCTTGCCATTGTCTGTACAGAAAGAGAAGAAAGGAAAGGCATCAAGGATCAACCTATCAGGACTTCTCACAAATGCTAGAAAGAGCAAGGAGACAAATACTCCAAGTGACATGCTAAAAGAAAAAAGGATAAAGAGGTAAAAAGACAACTAAAAGAAACCAGAAAAGTAAAAGAACAGAAAGCACAATATTTCAAAAGGTGTTCAATCACTTCAGTTGAAAGCAACAAACATTTTAGAAAATGGATATGAAGCACTGAGATTTTTGGCAATGACACAGGTAAGAATCAAGCAAAGATGCAAGGGACTTAAACTGCTATCAGAAAACAAAACACTTCAGGCAGCAATAGGAAAACTACTGATACATATCCACTGGCAGATACTGAAGCTCAAACTCTGCAGAAGTCTTTAATTTCCTCATGGATAGACTTCAACCAAAAGAGACCAGAAGACCAGAAAAGACTGTGAAAACATCTCTCGCTCATTCAGACACTTCAAGCCACCTTAAACACTAGATTCCTTCTCTCTTGGATCTAACTTCATTATGGAAGGCATTAGCCGAGACAAACCTGAAAAATAGTAGCAAACATGCAACAACTTGAACATATTTTAATGTATTTTGAAACACAAACCTTAGTAGAACATCTAAGTTTATCTTATCTTCCACAGACAATTTTGCTTAGTCTTCACTTGGATACCAAGACATTAATGAACTGGCATTCCTTTAAAATTTCTGTTTCTTTATGTAGTCACTTGAAGCCTTAGATCTTCTACTGACTCTAGTTTAAAGGCATAATCTCATTTGAAGCTCCCATTATATTAAGATAATCCATATGATTTATCCTGATTACATATAGCATGAAGAAGAGAGAGTAAAGCAGAGGTACTTTGCCTTGGGTTATCAGCAAAAAACCTGATGATGCTGTTCTGAACAGAAAAAAAAAAAAGCCAAAAGAAATCCAGGGAAATAGTACTGTTTCTTGAGATACAGCTAAAGTAAGAAATATTTATAGAAAGTAAACTAAAATTTTTACATTTTAGCAATTAGTATAAGAGAAAACTATGGCAAGTAATTATACTGTATGTATAATTACAAGCTGAAAAATGACTAAGAACAGCATCTGCTTCACAGTCATGTTCTCTGTTATCTTTATATTAAGAATTGTTACAATATTTAAGACTGAAGAATGAATATAAAATTGTAAGAGAATAAACTGACTTCTCTACTTCCCACTACTCCGTAAGAGCCATTAGCTGAACTCCAATTTTAAGTACTGTTTCATTTTTGAAGAGGTGTGAGGCTGTCACTTCCTTGGTGAGATGTGTTTGTTTTGTTTTGCAGTGAGTGTTAATAAACAAATATTCTGACTACTAAATATCTGCATTTTATTTGAAAGCCACCATAAGAAAGTGCATAGGACTTTATTTTCCAGCCCTACCATTTTCTACAACAGTGTTCATATCAGATAATATTTTGGAAGCAGAGAGCAATTCCTCTGCATAAAGGGGAGTAGGAAGAAAACTCAGGATAATTGCTGTTAGTCCTAGTTCCAAATACATTGGCTGGGAAGTAACTGAAAAATCTCAAATATGTTTTATTGTTGTTTTCCCATGATTTACACAATCTAAAAATTATTTTTTTTAAAACCACAACTGGAGAAGATAAGGCCAGTACAACTGGGTAGTGTCTGGGAAGCAAGACCACAGAGCAAAAAGCAATAACTAGCAGGAAAAAACCCTTTTTTTTTAGTTTAATGACTATGTCAAATACTAAGGAAAAAAAAAAAAAAAAGTCAAATAATTTTGAAAGGAGTGGTGACAACTTATGGTTGTCTAGCTGGAGCTAGAGAGAACAGAAATGCTAAACATTTATTAGAAAATATTAACAAAGTATGATCATATATAAACACCTGTAAGCAACTGGAAGATGGTGTCATTAAGGAAAGAAATCACCCTGCCAGTTCTCCTCATTACATCCTTTGATGCTTGGCACTTTTCTTAATGTTTGAATCATAACACTAATAACACAAGGACTGTAATTTTTCAACATTTGTTACCTCAGATGCAGAGGTAAAAGATGGAAAATACAAATAGCTAAAAAACCCACAAAGGTGGCAATATAACAATCCCCCAAAATAAAATTTGAAAAATATTTTTAAGCAATTACTACTTTTTAAGGCTTTTGTTTCAGTTCCTTAATGCTTAAGGCTTGTGCAACTTGCAAACTTGTGCTACTTAGAAGTATAGCAAAGACATAAGAGCTGATTTACAGTGAAGAGCAATGTAAATGTAGTGCCAAGATAAACCATGCAGTCATTAGTCCACAACTATTAATCTGTAAATTGGCTTATTTCATACTGGAGGAAGCAACTGGCAATCACAGACAGTACTGTACCATCCCTCCAAGAACTGATTTATAGAGCTTTAAAATACCTTATTTGGGAAATTTTCTTGTCAGTACCTCTGTATATTACATAAATAAGAGAAATTTTCACAAGTGTGTAAACAAGAGGCTTTGTTTCTTTTAAGATATTTTATTGGGGATACAACTGTTTACTCTCCATAAAGCACAGAATACTGCTCTGGCATAGTGATAACCCGTTACAGTTTTGAGAAAACACTACATTTGCAGGAAGCAACTGACCTCATTATTAATATAACTGATAGCTTTTCTCACTATTAAGGACAGATCAGTTTCCAAAACCCACCGCAACTTATCTTTAAGGAGTACAATTTATTGAGCGAGACAAAACTAAAGGAAAGCATAAACTGCTCTAAATTCTAACTCGCTCCAGTTTACACTGCTCCTGAATCCTGTACGTCTGAAAAAGCTCCCATTCCTTGTCAGCAGTGGTCTCTCAGCTGCTTACAAAAGGACAAAAGCAAATCTTACAAATTTGGTAGAATGAGGAGGAAATGAGAAACATATGGGAAATATTCTCACAAGGCTTCTGCCATACTTTGGTTCTGTGCAGTGAACAAATGTAAGTCTTTAAAACTGTACATTAGAACCAGCTCAGCTTCATCTGAAGTTGGACGTGGGGGGAATCCATGCTCTTAACAGGAAAAACAGACATTTTGTCAGCAATTATTTTCTGGGATAGTGATGAGGGAATTGTACTGGAGTTGATCCTTCTAGCTCTGTCTATGCATCTCTTCTCAATAACATTTAAAACATGTGTGCTTTCTAGAAAGAGCACAGGCTGGGAACATTCAACAGAGGGGTCGTTCCCTGGTCAGAAAAGCTAACTTTGGGGAAACAGTGCCCTGGCAGAACATAACCTCAGCACATTCACACAACACACCCCTTCCGCACTCCAAATTTTACTGAATGAAACAATTTATATAGAGGCTGAGGCAAGACCTGGTCAGGAAAGCTGAGGCAGTTAATTTCATTTATAACTGCTGTTCACTTGCAGGCATTTTCAAACCTTTCAAAATTAGGAGAGGTGTCTTCAGTAAAACCCCAGTGTTCCTGTGCTTTTTAGGGGCTTTCTAAAGTTTTATAGCCATGGGTAACCAATATAGAGATGAACACATAGTCCTTTACAGGTGTGTAAGCAAGCAAAAATGGTAAGGGTACAACACCCAGAAAGTACCACAGGCTGCCCAAAAAGTGTCTGAACTTCAGAAAAAATAAATAAATTAAGCAATGAAGCTGCAGATCTTACCTAGCAGAGTTAACATAAAGAGAAACTCAAATGCTAACTGCTAGTACCCAAGCCAGGTGTTGAAAGTCACAAGCTCTTAGGCTTTCTCCTGAACAACCTCCTCGCCTTCCCCCGCCACAACAATTTAACAGAAGAATGTTTTTAAGAAGACCAGATCTAAACTCGGTTTCTCCTCCTCTTCTAGATCATAAAGTAGACTTAATATTTGTCTCTAACTGAATGTGATGCTCTATCTCAGGCCCACACAAGTGGGAGAAGCCAGCATGCTGTGAAATCTACAAGATTAAAGAAAGAAACAGCAATTAATTTTTATTTTAATTATGCAGTTAAACACTGCTATTTGAAACTCATGTGGTTTTGCATTTATTTATAGAATTTCATTGTCTTGCTTGTAGTCTGCTCAATAACAGTGACTCTGGTTTTGATATTTCTAACTTCTAAACAACCTGAAGAGATACTATTAAAAACAAGTCAAATCTACCAAAAACGGTTCCCCCCATCAGCCTTTCCTTTCCTGTAAGCAGAAAAATTTTCTTATTTTCAAAAATTGTTGCGCTTTAAATTCCAACTGGGTAAGCAGGGGAAATAGTGTTCTTAGAAGGTATGAGAACACCCAGTAGTGCCAAAAAACCCCAGAAGTTACAGAATGGATTCCTTCGTGTTCTGATAAGTCACAACTATTAGAAACAGACAATTTAATTAGTCACAACAGGAAACAAATATTTTAATTCTAACAAAAAGAGGAGACCCATAGCTCTGCAGTGGAATGTAGAATATTTTCTTTGGAGATGGTAAGGACACTCGAGGTAATGAAGCACTAAATATGCAGTATTTTGACTTGATCAGAGACCACTGATCAGCTCCTGTTATTTTGCTGTGTAAATATTGTTAAACATACGGATCAGTTTGGTGAACCAGCTTAAGCTAGTAGGTTATGTACAATAACACCTCAATTTATGCTACCTCTCTTACATACACACACACACAAAAAGAGCTAGACACCTGAGTGGAAATCAAGAAACTCACAGGAAACCACAGAAGAAACCCCCCAATTCTCCTAATATTCCATAGACACATTCAAGCCATATGTACAATGGCTGTATATTTTCCAAATGTTTCAGCTACTTTTGTTTTCAACCTACCGATCCTACTTCTAAAGTTCAATTCACAGCTATCTTAGGAGATGTCAAATCTACAGCAAATTACGTTTGTGAAGAACGCAGTAACAAAGCTTGTTCCCTAACACCGTTACTCTACAGGAGTTGTTTTACATCCTCATCTAAGCCCAAGGAAATCATGGCTTAAGGAGATGCCAGCAAAAAAGCATTAGTTCTAACCCAACCAAAGTATATTTAAATGACAACAGAATTATAGATAGGTATATACCCTTTAGAAGCACAAAGTGATAGGCAACCAGCTCAAAATTTAAGCCAAAAAATGCCAAATGTATACAGTATCTAATGGTCAGTTCGGACATAAAAAAGTGTTGTAGGAGCTATATTGGTGCTCTCAAAGACAAAGTGTCACTGTATGTCAGGCTGTTCAACCTTCTCCTCCTATTACTGTCTGCTTACAAAGGAAAGTAAAGCTTTATATTGTAAGGTTGATGTGGTGGGGCTTTCACAGGTGTGGTAAAAAAAACAACATACAAATGATGTAAATAAATGAATACCCTTTGGATGACAAACCTCTAAGCTAACTTGGAAATCATAAATTACCCTGTGAAAGTAAAACAGTATGCACAACTTCAAGCTGAAAACAGACTTTTCAAAAACAGCAAAAAATATCCAATTGAAAACCAGAATTGTACAGTTGTACATTTCTGCAGAACTCTACAAGAAAAAAAAAATCAGTTCACTCATTTAATTAGAGGGAAAATATACTTTGGAAAGAAACTGTTTTGCAGATCATGAAAATTACAGTGTTATTTCCCTTGTAACTAACATACCATCCCTGATTTCTGATGTGAAAGATCATAAAACTGTTAGGTGGTGGAAAGAACAGTATATTCTGGGTATTTGAAGATTTAAACAGAACTATTTCTGGTTTTATTAGGCATATCAAAAACATGGCTAAACCCCAGCAGTAGGCTGGTGCTTTTAGGAAAAGTATAGTTAAATCAGCAAAAGTTTATATTTCTTGGCACACAGGCACCATTCTAACAAGTCTTTTTAAAAGCAAGTATCTTGGTGGAGGTAACATTTCGTGTTTACTATACTTCTGGTTGTTAGGGGTTACCACGAAGGTCCTGCTTTTCCATGACATCAGCTACATTCCAACAGAACTGTGCCCAAGAGTTTTAGTAATGACTGCAGTCTCCAAGTACTGAAACCCAGGCCAAAATCTTCTACACCTGCAGACCAGCTGAGTAAAACAAAAACCCGATAATTTTTAACTAGAACTTCTTAGTTCTTAGTAAATAAGAAATAAATATTTTTGTTCCTCAAATCTATAGTTTAAATTTGTTTGGACCAAACTTCATCTGCTAATTGTTACTCCTCATTCAACTAACTGTTCAACTCAAGACCCCACAGTTCAGTTTGCCAGAACTGTAATACAAAAAAAATCAAATCAAGCCAAACATGTAAAAGGTATTTCAAAACCGGGTGCACAACTTTTGCAAAATTAGTATGTCTTACCTGCCTTACATGTCTCATACCTTTTTCTGTTTCTAAAGTGCTATCAGAAATATTCCATTGCCATTGAGATACCAAGAAAAGCTGTTTGTGAAACATACAGATTCTATAGCCTTGAGTAAAAATTAATCCTATAAAGGCAAGAACGATCTTCAGAGAAGGCATCACACTGTAGGAAATGAAAGCACAGAGCTATACCCTCAACACTAAGGAAAAAACAGAACACTATAGAAGCAGTAGACGTTAATCTCTATCTGGACAGCATGAAAGCATATAAATGACACCCATGGAACCATTTAGGAAACTGTATCTACCAATAGGAGCAACGTAGTAAAAGAGTTTTGGACTCTCAGATCTTACTAATCAGCTGTCTAACACACAGGCAGCCCTGTGTCTCTACTCAGAGAGGCTACCCCTGAAGCCCACCCCACCTACCAAAACCTTGACACATAAACCCAGCACATCCAGGCAACCATATTATACAACCAGTAGTATCCAAGTGGTTTATTTGAACCTCAGGCCTAAAATAAAACACGTCATTTCACATTTTCATGAATACTGTGTTATCACATGACTAGGACAGGTAATTTCTAGTTCAAAGAAAAAAAACCCAACAAACATTATTAGACAAAAAGTGTAGGAATGTCTGCATTGTAACATGCACCAGTTCCTGACACTGCTTTGTATAGAGGTACTTCAATTTCTTAATATGAAGCACTGCAAAGGAGAAAACTTTCTTATAGGATAACTCAATAGAGATTTTTGTTTCATCATCAACAGGGAAAGAATTCAAAAATCAATCAGCTCAGCTCTGTTCACACCAGAACATGCATACAGAGAGAACAGCTATGCCAAAATTTAAAAGCTGCCTTTACAGAGTTCTCTTCTTTGCTGATAGAAGCCTACTACAACTACTATCTTGCAAAGCACAGAAAGAAAATCTCAAATACGAATAGTATATTCTTTATAGAAGGTTAATTTTTTGGGGGGGAAGCCTTATTAACAAAACTATTTGTAACAGACACTCTTAAGTTAAAAATTGTGCCAACAGTTGCTATGTACTTATTAATGTAAATCATCATTCTTCAGTCAGAAACAATTCTCTCACTGGCAACATCACCTGGTATGATTTTGGCTTTCAGTCAGCATATGACTGTTCTCTCCATCTTTGTTTCCTTCACTGTTAAAATGGGTGAAGGACAGAGTAGGCATATTTCCGTAATGGTTATCAGCGAGTTCAGTTTATACAATTTCTACCTGTGTTACCAGGTCACAGCAGTGCTGCAAAATTACACTTCCCATGAGGCAAGCAAAAAGAGGAGTATTCAGCCATCAGTACTGAGAACACAGGCACTGAGAGGTCTTTTGTATCTGTACAAACTACTGATTTCCTCACTACTCCCAAAAATCCTCTCAGTCTTTGTCAATGCCCTTCAACTTGCAGGGTTTTGGAGAGTCATCAGCTTCCCTTTTGACTTGATTTCCCATTTTCTTTTGGACTGTCTTCTTTTTAGTGTCAGATGTCTTTACCTTAATTACATTATAGTCACTCACCCCTAACATCGGATAACTCTCCCCAGTTTTGCTCAACTCAGCCAAAACAGCAACTAAGCCACAGGGCCTACATCTCTTTTATGGACTCCTGCAGCATCTATCTGAAAGGACAGAATATAGCAACAAACTTTGAACACCGCAGCCAGATAACTGACAGTATGGAAGAGCTCTGACAGGGCTGTAACTGCATGTCTCCAAAGTAGAGACGAATCATGGAGTAAGTGTGGGATAAATCCTGACTCAAAGACATGAACCTCCAAATGTCTCCAGCAGAACTGGAAGGGATCCAGACCAGTTGTGCAGAGGAAGGGAGCAGGACACTAAGACAGTGAAGACTCTATAGTTTGTGCTACAGGATAGTCAGAAGCTTACTGATAAATCCCAACTACAGTCTCTACTTCCAAGCCAGGGACCTTGATGCACGATAACATGGAGGACTGATACAAAGACAGAGAAATGTGGATTCATCCATTAGCCAACTTTTTACAAAATGAAAATGCCTGAAATGTGCAAACTACTAAATTAATGTCTTCAGAGCAAGCTTGATGAATTCCTCTCTCCCTGTAAGGTACTTAACATGAATTACAGTTCTATAGCCCAAATCCTCGAGGAAGACCTTAACCCTTAAATACTGAGGCACATATGTTGCAATATATATCTTCTAAGTATTAGCATCATTACTCTCAAGCTGTTCATCTGTCACATGATTGAGATGTAAAAGGTTTTGGTTTTCTTTATACTCCCTTTCTTTAAAAAAAAAAAAGTAGGAAAGTCCATGAAGAGTGAAATACACTGAAGTGTACTGCTTTAGGTACATGTCATATGTTCTTAACAGAATTTACCTTATGAAATCAGGTAGATATTTTCTTTTTCTTCTTAAAGATAGTCCAGTCTTTACTACTAAAATTATCATCTTCATTTTATACTCTTGCATATAGCTGTGTTTTCAGAATCTTAGGTGGGGCAATGCTTATTTCCTAAAGGAAATATGCTCACTCCAACCAAAATACTATGATTGTAAGATCTATGAATGGTTCCACTTTCGCCAGCTAGCATATCAGACAGAAAAACAATGATGTTTAAGAGCTATCATTTTGCATTATGTGCTTATGGTCTGCCAGGCTTGTGTTAATAGACAGTAAGTTGTACTCTACCAGTTCAGAAAGACATTTGTTGCAGATCTTAAGGAGCCAGATATTTTTGTCTTCACCTTAATTATTTTAACTACTAAGGGTAAGAGCTGCTTTACTGACATAAAACAGAGGGCATAGAGGTGCCAACAATCCGTTACCTGCCAATCTGTTCTACTGTTGGAATCACTTGTGCTGGACAAACTAAATGTAATTGGCCTCTGCAGGGTAGATGTCCCTATGTGAATTAAAGATCACAAGCTGCTCTCCACAAAGGTACGCTCCAGGTTCCCATACCACTACACACAGAGCTTTGTACGGCAACCATGAGGGATGATAAAAGCTATCTGTGGCCATGAATTTCCAGTAAATTTAGGTTTGTGACAGTGAAAGACATAGTAAATGGTGATTAAACATACACCCTTTTGCAAGCCAATGTGCATGAGACAAAAAAAATGTATTATTGTGCATAAAGACCTCCACGAACTTTTGGCAGGAACAAAAGTGTTGTGACTCTTCACATTAAATTCCAGAGAAATTGGACTGCAGCTTATCTCAAAATCTTGTGAGGCTTTAACTGTATGGGGATATTTGATGTTAGACATCCCACAGGCTTATGCAGTGTTGCTCTACTCTCCTAAATGGCAGCTTTACTGCCTCCAGCAACTGGCTGCATAGCACCAGCAAACAAAATTGACTTTGGGGCTACACAGGCTGTGATGAGAAGGTCCCAATCTTTTACATCATAATGCACATTTCTAACTATAAACATGAGTAACATTAGTAAAGTCCAGAACATCTGTGTAATTCCCTACAGAATATAAGCCTAATAAGACATTTATAAAGTCTAATCACTATCAGATTACTCCTGTCAGATTTAAGATTCACAGTCGATATTAAATTAGATACTTTTACTACTTTTTAATATTCTTTTGTTATGTTTAATGGCATTTCAATAACAGAAAAATATAAATCCATTTAAAGTCCTGTTGTGTTACTACCATTTTTTTCACATACTGTAACTTATTTGCAATTCAATTTTCACAGGCATCCAGTCTCTTCATGTACGAGTCCACTAGCACAGTGAAGAATAAATCTCTAACACTGAAAAACTATACGAAATCGAACTAGTCTCCTGATCTGATTGAGAACAGAACTAATTCTGTTCAGTGATTTTACTTTACAGCTCAGTTCTTCTGCAGTTTCTGAAGTTAGCAGCCTGTTTTCACAGGCAGTGTCTGCTTCTAGCAGTCATAACACCTGGTGTTTAGAGTTAGTACCAAGGATTGGTGTGCCAACCAAGGCCACTGATGGGTCTTGTGTACCATCTTTGGGGTGCAGAAAGTAAAAGGCCACACCTGCAAGGAGAAGCAGGCAGGACAAGTGACCCCAAACTGACCAATGAGGGATTCCATCCCATATATAACATATTCAGGATAAAGCTGAGGGATCACAAGGGTCTTGGCACACTTTGCCTGCTTGGCTTGGCTCAGGTCCTCTTTTGGTTTCCTCCTTGGCTGGCATCTGAGGACTCTGTCCATTCTGCCTTCGATCCTGATATTTGTGTTCCTGAATCCAGTTCCAGAATCCAGCTCCTGAACACAGCTCTCAACGACTGCTGGGCTCGGGGCTGCTGGTGGTGTGCTGCTGGGCGTTCCCAGTGCCTGCATCAGCAGGGGGAGTTGGGTTCAGTAGTGGTTTTGTATATATTTGTAACTATTCCAATTTTTTTTTATTATTACTCATTATAGGTGTTCTAGTTTCCTTTTTTAATTGTTAAGTCTCTCTCCTTTGTTCCCTTCCTCTTCCCCTTTGGGGAGGGAGATAGGGTTAAGAGAGTGTCTGTTAGAGGTCTAAGGGGGTTCCCTGACCCTAAACCGTGACATCTTGTCACTATGCCTTTATGCTTACCTATCCAAAATAAGTGTTTGGCTGTATTGCATGTAACTAAAGCAAGGGAATTGTCAGCACCTTAATTGTAAGTGATTTTTTATTTATTTCAATTTATAAAAGTTGTCATCCCAAGGCACTGTTTAATTGTTTTAAAACACAATCACCATCATAGTCACCACATAAGCATGCAGAAAAGCCAGTATTTTCCATGCTATATACCTTAGCATATGCAATACTGTTGAATACATTAGTACTGATGCTTTACCACACTCACTGGATTGCATTCTCCCCTCCAGACCACATTGGTATTGCTCCTTGGAACACTTTCTGAAAAAGAATCACAAAGCTTCTGCCACAAAAGCAAGAGCAAGGCAGCTGGCTCCCAGGCTAACCTCTCCCTGCTCTCACAGGGCTCAGACATGATACACAGGGAACAGCAGAGAAGAAAGGGTTAATGTACATAAATGAGGGGTGCAGAATAAGATTGTTAATCACAAGATGAGGAAGATATGGACTACGACAAAGAGAAACTAAGAACTGAGGCTTTTGGACCAAATTGTAGGGTCTGGAAAGGATGCAATTTAGCAAAACTGGGAGTAACTCCTGAGCGTTGATGATATCCCACGGTCAGTCGCATTCAGAAAGTATATGCATACAGTGAACTGTGACATTGATTCAGTCACTGCTTTGTATGTCAGGTAAATGAAACATTCCCGGCAGAAAAATGACAGGTAAACATGAAGATGTGCATTTATTACAAGGATTAGAGAAGCCAAGCTGAGCTTGCATAATGTTGTCATTACTTTTATTGCAGTTTATGAACTTCATCATAATTTTTAAATTTAAGTGGCTAAGACAGTAGTGTTAGGTTTTCATTAAACAGGGAAAAATTATGAGGTATAACAATCTACCAATATTCAGATCTTGGTGCTTATGACTCCTAGCCCTTATCACAGTACACAAAAAAATGAAAAAATACTCTATGATCCATAAACCAAAATGAGAGTCGCTTCCTTCCACTTTTTCAGACCGCAATACATAAGCTTCATCAGCTCTGATTCACCTATGAAATGCAACCCTACCCGAGAAAGCCATCCTCTAAGAAATCTAACATAGACATTAGAAAATGAAGGAACTCCTAACTCTTCTGTTGTTCCTAATGGAACAAATTTATGTAGCTTGATAAAATGTGTACATTTACCAGAAGCACAAATCCTTAGCTCTGGATAACAAACAATCATGCTCATCTGCTGAGAGTCTGGCAGCAATGAGATTAGCATTCACTATTTCCTTCAGAAACATCCTCAACATAGTATACAAGACTGTATGATAAGACACTTATATTGTAATGTTCCTTTAATCAGAATGTTGATTAGCTGGTAGTCTTCTCTGCTGTATGTTTAGAAAGCAACAATTCACACTGCATCTGCTTTACTTTGTTTACACAGGGTATTTAGAGATTTACAAATTTATTTTAAACTGGAACTAGAACTAGTTTGCATATACTTCAGACCTTCTCCATCCTTCCACCAGGTGATTTATCGATTTATTCACCATATACAGTCTCTAAAGAATCCTATCCTTTGTCTGAAACCAGTGGAGAGTGTGACAGGAAGCCAGAAGAAACATACTGGCTGAATATCTAAATCTCTACCTACAGCATTATTCAAGTATTGGTTTTGATGCCTCAGCTACGAGAACACTCAAACAAAAAATACTCACCTGAAAAATAATTAACCATTGCAATACCTTTCAAACGCTGTACACACCCAGCCCGCATTCTGTTGTGTTGCCTAGATTACATGAATACATAAATGAAAACATTTATGTCTAAGCTTCAACAAGGACACAGCAGAATGGATTGAAGACATCAGAAAAAAAGATCTTTCACCTAATCAAAAATTGCCACAAAGATTTTCCATTCCTTTGCAAATAATAATAATAATTAACCAGTCAGGAAAACAAGGAAAATAATCTTGGGTACACAGAGACCAATTATACAACAGACAGCAGTTTACTCGTCACTGTGGACAGCAATTTTTCGTCTGTGGAGCATGAGCATAACATGCCATATACTTACACTGGAAGTTCTTTAACAAAATTACCTGTACTCACAGCCCACCTCAGCATGGCTCAACCAATCTGGAACACAGAGTGGATGTTAGTATTGGTTATGACTATCTTGATGCACTAACTGATAATGAAATAAGAGATAGTCACGAAATGTAGAAGTTAGTTTCCCAACATTTAAGATGCATTTCTGATTTCAGACTCGAACCTTACAACTCTCCTTCAAATGTCCCAGTCTGTTCACTCGAAATGGAATCTTAGATAACCATTTCCCCCACAGTTTGAGGAAATTCAGATTTTTATGAGATTCCAGACACATCTTGGGTTATTTCAATCTTGCAGATGAAGTAACATTCAAGAAATGCAACTTCACCTTTTTGATCTCCTCCCCTCTTTTTCTCCCTTCCTCTCCTCTCCAGGTTACACACTGGTTGGCTCCAGCATAACAACTTATCTTTAAGATTTGGAGTAAATAGTCAGAGATTCAGAACTACCTAGATCACAATAATTTATTTCTTTTACGGCCATGCAGAATAAATGTCGATTCATTTTATACTTCAGTATTTATAGAGATCCTTCATCGTACATTACAGTTCTGAAGATCAGAAAGAAAATAAACACACTAATGTAAGGGAAAAAAAAGGAGGGGAACCTAAGCCAAACTAAAGCTGAGCTAGTGCCTCTCTGCGCAGTTAAGACAGAAGTTGTCAAGTCCAGCTGAACAAACAACTAACAGAAATTCTGAATAGCAGCAGCAGTTAAAAAGCTTATTTTAAAATGTAACACATTCATTTCAATCCCCATGGAAAAGGTAATCAGCAACTGGCTTGGAACAGCATCAGGACTAGTTCAGCAGAACCATTTCCTTTAATAAACACATGGCTTGCTCTCAAGCAGAGGACGGAATGGCACATAGTTCATTTGCTATTGCTCTGCTCCCTCCACCTTCAAATATTTGTGTTGGGGGTAATGCTGACCTGTTCCTGTGCCTCAGTTGTGTTGAGGTCAAGCTATACTCTTTTCTAGCTCTACTTCCCTAAAGAAAAATTAAATATACAGAGGGTGAAAGAATAGCAACTTTAGTTTCTGCCATGCCTTTCATGTCCATCATGCTCTGAAAATGCACAACTAAGTACCTCTGGAGTTGAAAACAGACGCTCTTCTACAGCTCATCATAATAGTACACAATAGTCTGGGTAAAAAGAGTATCATTGTGTGCAACTTACTACTCCATCCTATAGTTATGATAACTCGAGGTTCAGCCTCTGGCTGTTTTTCCTCATACATTTCTGCACTCCCTGACCGAAATCTCTGGAAAATCCCAGTGTTAAATCCTGCCAAAATTCATAAACATCTGAACTGGAGCAATACGAACTTGCAGTAGTTTAGAATGATATTAAACAAAGCAGAAACGGGTCAAAAATAAGTAAAATAAAGTAGCATTAAGCAAAATAAAGGGAGAAAAAAAGTGGATTCAAAATGGTCCTAGCAAAACACGAATTACTGATGTATGCACATGAAGTGTCCACTTGAAAGTATAACTCCTAAAGTGGATATGAATGAGAGTAGGAGAAGAACATACAAAATAATAACTGAATCCCTGATATAAAAATACTGAGATCTAAGATCACACAGCTATAATAATGGCCTAAAAATTTCACCCAAACCTGTCATGTACAGGTATTCCATACTATAAACAAACCATATCAGTTGACAGGGAAAAACTGTTATAATGTTCTGCTATTAAAAGCCAAAACTGTAATATAATACTCCCAAGGGAAGGCTTCTGGAAAAGAGTACACGAAGCCTAGACATGGCCAGCAGGTAATTATTTATGATGTCAGTTTTCCCCTGACTCTTGAAAGGAAAGAAACAACGAAAACACTTTTTGAAGGTTCCCTGACAGACAAAATGTTTGAGAATCACTTTCTGAAACAAAAGTCATTTCACTGTTGCAGGCAAATCAGACAGCAACGTAGGCCTTTTCAGGAGCAACATGTAACTGTAAGTATGCTCTGGACTCTATTTTATTCTAGCACATCTTTCAGAAAAATACACTTATGGTTGGGAGTAAAGCACTCTAGGAATGAAATACATGTTGAATCTCATCTGGGAAGAAGTGTCTAAAGGCAACCAAGAACAACACCACAGTAAAAATCACAGGGTTCTGGCAGACATACTGGTTAGTGCAGATCTACAGCCCTGGACTTCAGATCCAAAATGACAAAGGTTAACTCTTTTGTAGCTATTTGTTTCCCAGATCCATTCAGGGCTCTTAAGAGATGTCACATCAGCACAGCTGTAATGCTGGGAAGGAGCCAGATCAGGATTTTCAAGGATTTCAACATTGAACTGAGCCCAAACTGTGGTACAAGGCAGGTCCAGGATCAGTTTCAGATTCAGGATAAAACGGTACATGACAGACATAAAAGCTGCTAGCCTCAAGGCAGCAGTCAAATTCAAAGGGGAAAGATATCACAGGACCACAAAACGGACAATGGAAAGCATAGAGCGTTGAAGGACGCAAGTATGTAATAGAAGAAGGCAGAACCAAAGATAACACCCCCAGAAAAAGTTCAAAAATGAGAATAAGAACCTTTCAAGCCCATTGCTATAAAATACAGCAATCTAAATGTGAAAGGAACACATTTTTAACAAGTATTAAAGAGGAAGGATGTAATTCTTGGAAGAGCTCTGCAGCAGGTCTCATGCAGATAGTCTGTGCTGCCTGTAACAGTAACATTTAATCCAAATGTGTTTCCAATATATTGAAGGATGCTCAATTGTAAGTTAAAGTTAAGACTGAGTGCTCAGAAACTCCTCAAATTCTAATTTCCTTGTATTATAAACTCTAACAGATTTTTTTTTTACCAGCTAAGAAATGACCACTGTGATTTCCTTTTGTCCTTTCTTCCAAGTGAAACAAATTTTGCAAGCTAATCATCACCAGTTGGCTATCCTTTCAGCATGAGAAAGGATAGCTGGCAAGGAAAAAAACAAAAAAAAACCAAAAAAACAACAAACAACACAAAAGGTGAAGAGCAAGAAACTAGTAATAAGCTGTTACTATTGCTGAACCACTGCTAAGCACAAATGATTTGAATTCCTTAAATGCAATTTTATTTTCATTTTGCACTTCAGAACAAATATTAAAAGAAAAAAAAGCTTGCTACCAACTTATGCAGTAGCATATAGCCTTGTCATTAATCTGAGAAAACAAACTGCACCATGCTTTGTTCTTTGATACATTGAAGTGGCAATAAGAAAAATAATCCTTTTATTTCCCTAAAGATTGTCAGGTTCATCCATTAAATGGGATGGAAGGCATCGTGTGAATACTCCAAAGAAGTAACAGCAGCAGCTCTGTGAACAGCAATCACTGAGATTACCTGACACAGCAATGCTCAATCTGGAGCAACAAGCAGAGGTCATCTCTGTCTCTTCTTACAAAATCCCATGAAATCTTTGGTTTGTACCCAAATTCTCACCAGGGAAGACCATAGTTGAAGTTCAGTTGCATAAGCAATAATAATTCTTTTCCAGATACCAAAAAGGTGGGTTGTTTTTGTTTCTTAAACACCAGTGATCCATAAAAATACTGTCTAATGAAAAATACTTCAATATTTAGGATAAACTTCCACCTGGGAATTATTTCTATGCTTTTTTTTTATTAATTAAGAGTTGGGGGGGGAATCTTCCCCTTTATAAGATGGGCACACTCCAACAGGATGCAGAGAAATGAGTAACAGCAGAATTAGTTTTCACTGTTCCACTCTACACTCTGTTCACAAGTCAGAAACAGTTGAGGAAATATAGGTCAGTGTTAGATTAGGAGAAAGACAAATCCTGTCTTTTGGAAAAAGGAAAGCAATTTAACCTCTGTCAGTAGCTGTTGCACCTCTACATATGATTTAAGAGATCAGATGATGTAAGTGCTCTGCATCTGCTTCAGTGCAAACTCTCATGTATCAGTGATTTAAGCCAACTCAGATGACTTTCAAACAAATGGTCCAAAGGGTATTTTTGCAATCTGATTGACAACTTGGTGATAATCAAAAGCAACACTGGGGGTAATTTCTTGCTCTGTTCCAGTTAAATATGTAGCAACAGTCTGTCCATGCTCTCAAGATCTCACAGAAACAAACAGGAGATAAGGGAAACACAGTGACTGAGGAAAGCTGCAACACCTCACAGGTTGAGATCTGGGTAACAACAGCTTATGTCCAAAACTTCGAGATAATACTTTCAAAAAGCATAAGAGCCAGAGTCTCTTCCAATTCATCTCCTTAGAAAAGCAGGCAAGTGGAGAGCTATTCATCGACTACGTAAATGAGCAGCAGCCAGGAGGGCTCTGCTGCTCTGAACCACCTCAACAAATCCTTGCTGGACCACTTCCCCAACCATGTAGAAATCCAGTCTGCTTCTATAAGTGTTTTTGTTATTCAGTTCATCATACTTTATCATCCACTGTTGTACAGTGTCCTCAGAGCTTTAAAGTATGACCAGAGATTTCTACTGAAACCACTCCAGTTTGCCCTCCCAGTACTTTTCAGTAGGCTAAAGAGTTGCATTGACATAGCGCAGTTTCTAACCTGAGCAAATCTGAATGCTACGTGATAAAACCACCTTTTTCCACACCTGGCTGGTGGTGATGGTGTCTATTGGGTTCCTCTCCCACAAGTGCAGTACTATTGTAGATGAAACTAAGCAACACTCACAGAAAGCTTATGCTCCTCTCCTTAGTTATATATCCACTGCTCTCAAATTTTCAAGCTTTTTAGCAAATATACAAAGCAACTCATCTTATTTGCTACTGAAAGCATTCACAATTCTATTTTCAACTCCTGGGATATTGGATCCTCTTACATTTTAAAAAGATGTTAAGAAAGCCAGTGAAATGGAAAACATTATCTTGACTGAAATCTTTTTAATTCTCCACTAGCTATTTGACAACTTAAAGCAGTTTTTTTCAAAAGCATCCTTCCTTTTAATTACTATGATTCATTTGCACCTAAATAAAAATCACCACAGTCTCTAGGATACTATTGTCATCTAGCTTGCAAATACTAGAAATAAAAAGCCCTCCACAAATAATTACTAGGGGCTTCTTTGATTTTTTTTTTCCCCAACAGCAATGGAAGGATGGAATACATAAGGTATGAAAAAGACTATACTAGACAGAGAAGTATGTGTATCTGTTTCTCTCTTCTGAACCTTTTTTTTCTTCCTAGCACTGTCAAACTGGACTCAAGAATCCCTTTACCTTAATTAATGCCCCCAAAAAATACTCAAGCGCTTATCTATAGCTTACCTTGCTCCTTCAGGTTCTAGCTTCAAACATTTGCCAAGCCTATCTCTGGTTTTAAACCAAGCCATGGATGATCTCATACTATAAAGCACTATGTTCACATACATAATTTCTACAGAACAGTGTCTGACACACTGGTTCTGCACAGATGACTGAAATATTCCTTAATTCTAGTCTCAGCACTCATAGTATTGTGTTGAATCACTCCAGCCCACAACCAATCTCTTTGACAACTTCAGAATGTAGGTTGTATCAGCTTTAAAAATTGCCTGAAATAGTCAACACCAAATAATCTCCGTTAGCTATCAATGTCCACTCACCCCCACATAAATATTTTAATCGTCTTTTAAACTGAATTGTCACTGAACCAAAAAATTAAGCTACGCAAACGGACAGCGTGTCATCTTAACTCTCCAACAATGGCAGCAACATCAGCCACTTCCCAGTAAAAACTCCCAATGCGACAGGGCCTTTTATGAGCAGTTCAGCTGCTTTAGCTGTACTAGGCTATTACACAATACACTCCGCCCTTTTTCCATCTTGCCTGACTGCTTAGACTTCTTTTGAGGCAAGTGCTCATTCATTCCAAATGCAAAAATACCCCAATCTTCAAGCTTCTCTGCACTTTCATAAGACAAATAGTAGCAGCATCTTGTCACATGATAAGATAGAAGAATCTTTTTAAGAACTGGCTTCCCGACTGACCTTTTGACTTTTGAAGGTAGGACCTTACACTCCATCTGTTACACGTGCTGATATCAATGAACAGTTTGGGAGGCCTCGGTCTATGTTCATAGAAACATAGGAATGTCTGGGTTGGAAGGGACCTTCAGAGGTCAACCAGTTCAACCCCCCTGCTGAGAGCAGGGACATCCTCAACTAGAGCAGGTTGCTCAGAGCTCTGCCAAGCCCCACCTTGAATG
>JANIJG010019476.1:123506-149154 GCA_024611175.1 Megaceryle torquata
GCAAGCACACACTGGCTGCTCATGTCCAGCTTCTCCTCTACCAGCACCCCCAAGTCCTCTTCTGCAGGGCTGCTCTCTATTGCCTCATCCCCAAGCTTGTATTGATAGTGGGGATTGTTCCAGCCCAGGTGCAGAACCCTGCACTTGCCCTTGTTGAACCTCATGAAGTTCACCTGGGCCCACCTCTCCAGCTTGCCCAGGTCCTTCTGGATGATATCCCATTCCTCTGGTGTATCAACAGCACCACTCAGCTTGGTGTCATCATGTTCAGACAAAACTGAAAATGGTACTGGATCTTAGGTGATCTGGAAAGCAGAATGCAGTATCTACATCACACATGAATAAAATGACTTGATAAGGAACAAGAAGATTGCTTTATGCTGTTATGTGAACATTTGTTTAAACAAGGAGTCATCCACAATGAGTTTACAGTCTAATTATAAATGAAACATAATAAATTAGCATAACAGACAACATGCAGCAAGACAAAAAAATAGGATGAAATACGTTGACAAGAATTCCATACATTGTGCATCAAGGATTTTACCCACAGAAGTTCTCCAGTACCCAATGAGCAGACAAAAATCTTGTCAATGCTCTTATAGACTGACTCAGTCATCACACACTTGCCCCAAAGCTACAGTGAAATCACAATAAATTTCAAGAAAGTCCTAAGAAACTGTATTCTACTCCACAAGAGCTGTCCTGTCATATCAGATCTACACAAATTTAAGGAACTTTCCACCTTCTGACTGCAAACCTGTCATATGTGATTGTTTCTGTTAAGCTTCACACATCAGCTGTTTACTCATCTGATTGGTATCAGAGCACATAGTTTGGCAGTTTAGAAAATAATTCTGCCTTCTTAACAAACCCTGATAATTTTTCTCTTGAGGGCAACAGCTGGAGAATGTTCTACAACATATTAAAATCCAAACACAACAAGATGCATTCTTTCAGGTCAGACAGGCTGCTCTCGCTTTTCAGCTAACCTGCCATGAAATATGCATAAGCCTTCAAAAGGAGAAACCACCATAGATGATGCAAAGCTGAAAGACACATAGCATCCATTGACTCTGAACTTCAGACTGGAGTTTGAGGGCTATATGAGAACTCCAGTATTAGACTGTCACTAATGGACTCTCGTAAGACTGGACACTACACTTGACAGACTTAGCCTAAGTTGCCAGGTTTTTCAGTACAGACTTCCTTGAGGTTACAGACATTGCTCTACTTAACAACACAAGGCCATAAATGGCTGAAGAATTCAACTCATAAAAAGGGGCTGAGGTATTTAATTTGCAACATCTCACTGACTTAAAAAGATCTGGGGTCTGACCTGAATCAGTTTTGGAAATGATATCTAGGCCATGCTGTCAAAAAACAGAGCACCCAATTACTTGAAGAAATCTGCAGCTATCCCTTTTGTTATTTCTTCACAGCACGTAGGGACTCTCCCATCCAAGTATGCACTTTGGCTCCACCCAAATGCATCGAGTCTAGCAGGCTCTAACCTATCAACTACAACCATTTTGACTCACTTTTAAAATCTGTCTTTTCTTAGAAGTTTTCCAAAGTGGCTACAAAGTAAGATAGGATTCCATTACAATCTGTGTAGATGTTTGATTGATATTTTGGTTTTGTGCACAAGTCTGGAAGTAGTCTCAGACTGACTGAGACTGGGAAAGAAAAAAGTAGATCTGAATGAAACCTTACAGCTTTTTGCCATTTCTAAAGTCTATGTCTTCACGTGCTTTACGGAAGCATGAACTTTACCACGTTGGTGTGTGTACACCCTGATCACTAACTCTCTGTCCTCTGGGTGACATTCAAAAGATAGTTTATAAAGCAGAACAGGCATGGTGATGCTCCCAGACACAAACCAGTGCTATTCTCTTCCAGTAAAACATCTGTTACTAAAATACATGTATAAAGAAAAAAATAATTCACCAGCAAAATGTTTGTTCACACAGTTTTTGCTAAAATGAACAAACCAGAATTCAGCATGATGTTGTCTGTAAGTTAATTAGTCTTTAAAGAAGGAAATAACTAGCATAAGACAGACCAATAGGTATATCACAAATCTAACTCAGAAGATAGGATTGCCCCAACACTATTCTCACTTCAGACAAGAGATGTTGATTAGAAAACTAGTTACAACTTATTAAACATGAAACACATTACAGAACTCTAGGATTTACATGGAAAAAAAAGACAGTTATGAGTCCCCTAAGATTCACTGTAGCAATTCAAGCTACTAATTATAAAAAAAGTAAACAATTTCCAGAAGAAAAAAAGGACACAGCAATGCTCAAAAAAGGGAGCTTCATGTACTGTGGCAGCAGCCAGCTTAAATTGTATGAAAAGTGTATCTGGTTTAATAAATATTTTTGTTATTAAAAGCCATACAAGTTTCAAAGGCGACATGTTTTTCTGTGCCAACAGTCATGACTGCTTAAAATGGGGAAACGAAAGGGGCAACTTAAGCTATACCCCTTTTTTTCACCCATTAATACCTCTGCAGATACATCTTTCAACCCCCACCAAAGACAGACACAGAGGCAGCCATTCAGCTGACAAGAACCTCAGTCATGCTATTAATGTACCTGTTACTTGTGGACATCAAAAAAACCATCAAAAGTTCAAAGCTGCTCAAGTGTCAGCCATATACTTCATATCAAAGTGGTTCACTTGTTGCCCAACCCCGAAAGCCCTTGCTTACACCATTGTTCCCACCTTTCAGCAAGCAGCATTTCTTGTAAAGTCCTGTGCTCGCATAACACAGCAGAAAATCAGTTAAACACAGCAGCAGAAGCTGACTAGAAGAAAATTTATATCTTTCATTGATTCAAGACTCACTATTCTGCAGTGTTGATAGTAACTTACAAGATACCAAGAAGAAAAATGAGATACACAATTGTTCACCAGCCATTTTTCCCAAGCTGAGCCACTGTGCTCTTTCTTCTGGAGTGCTCAATCATGTGTGAGAGCAGCTCAGAGGAATGCCATTTTTATTTTCTCCAGAAAACAGATTCTTTTGCACTGGAGAGATCAGAAAGAAAATAGAGAAACAGGAGTCCTGTAGTATCAGCTCACGAGTACTTCAATTCATAACTCTGTACATAAGCATGTGATACTTTTCCCTCAAATATACAAACCACAAACTCTTCATCCAGTTATCAAAGGAACAGAGATTTCAACTACATCATGTGCATGAATTCAGATTTGAGTGGTGGATTGAGAGGGCATGACCACTCATGATTGGTTTCACTCTTTTCAATTAAAACACTAATATTCTCTGAAAGATCTTTAAGCAACCTAAATAAAAATTCAGCAAACCAAACCAGAGAACATTAGAAAACTTTGCATCAAAATAATTACAGCCTATGGGACATTGCCTTAATATCTGTAGCATCTCAATCAGTTGACACCTTTTGAAAAATACCATCCCTATGATGATCAAATACCTCTAAATGGAAGGAAAGGCCTAATTTTAGAATGAAAGCCCACCTAAATCAGTGCATCTCAGCTTTCATCTGCAGAGCTTGTACATTCTGCATTTCTACAGAGCACTCAGTTACAGCAACTTTCAGCTTTGCTTTTCCTTTTTTATTATTTTTTTATTATCTTTTTCTCTCAGGAAAGGCTATGTAAACATGCACCCATCTCAAATATGTCTCAAATATTGAAGAACTTCATTCATGCCTAAGGAACACAGTTTAGCTTTAGCAATTAATTAGTTAACTGAAAAGGCAGTACCAGTTAGGTCACCCTTCCAGAAAAATCATAGCCTAGTAGAAGTTTTAAAACTGTTTTCTATATATCAGATATATGCCATTTTTTAATAAGACATGACAGAGAAGTTACTGAACGTATCTTACACATGGTTTATTTGAGGGAACTGACCTCTCCAGTAACCTCTGATGCACCCTACCCAAAAGTCTGACAGGAATTAATAACTGATCTCCTACGTATTCAGTGGAGCCAAATACACACACATGTGTTTGCATGTTCAGTCTACTACTTACAATTTTTCCATGTATTTACTGAACCTTCTTTTCCTGTTTTATTTATTTAGGCTCTAGAGACACATGGCAAATATTTCAGAGGGCGACCAGATAAGGCAACTTCACTGAGCTCAGCTACGATGGAAAAAATTGCAAAGCTGCTGCTGCTTCTCCAGTCTATTTGTTTTTAATGGAGTGCAGCTGAAAAGCAGCTGGAACACAGCTGTCAGCTTTTATTTCCCAAATCTGCACTAAAACAACAACTACAGCTTGATCATATGATAATTACTTCTGAATTAGAGCCCCGAGTTTGAGACATTACACACAATTAGAAATTAGCCAAAAGCCTGTGGATGACAATAAACACAAGGCTGAAAATCCTGGGGTATTGGACATAGTCCTCTTCAACATTTGTTAGTTCAGTGCATTCTTACATGAGGTAAATACCTCAGGACAACATTAATGCTTTGCTGTTTCTCAGTACTTTTGAAATCTTGTCCTTAAAAAAAAAAAACAAAAACACTTTGCAAATACCAGAACTTCAATGTGAAGTAGGTATGTACATGAAAAGTGATAATAAGCCTTAGGCTTAATTTTGAAAGGTAGTGAAATCCAGTTTCTAGTGGCTAATTGTTTTACCTTTAGAAACTACAGGTTTTTCAAGTGCCTTATGAACAGAGAGCAGATAACATGCCCCTCTTCTACTACTTACCAAATACACTGTCTTAATGCAAAACAAAGAAAACATGCTGAGAGGGAGGGTTTACTTTAAAAGAACTTAAAAAAAAAGTTTATTAATTTTATGCAACCTTTCTGTTCAGAGATACACATTTATCACCAAGACTCAGGAGATCAAATATAACCCCAATTTATTTTAGTGAACCATTTCACAAGAGATTAATTTGGTCAGTACATAGAAGCTCACTACAGCAAAAGTGTATCTGCACCTATCTAAAAAGGAAGAAGTGAGATTTGTAACTCATTCTGCAATCTGAACATTTATTCATATTCTTTGTAATCTTTTCCTGTAACCACAGCGTCTATACTAATCATCTAGCATTACTTGCTATGACTTTACAATCTATAAACATGAATCTAAATCCAGAAATGAGACCAAAAAAATTACACCAAAAAACCTCACTGTTCACTGACCCACTCTAACCATGAAATCCATTAAATAACCCCAGCAAGTAATTTTTAAATACTCTATCACAAGTAAGCACAGCAAACATGAGGTGACAATGACAAATTTTAAATATGTTAATATAAACCACCACTTCATAGAAGAAAATAATTAGAAAAAATATTTTGAGATGAAACACATTTTTGGCAGATTTAAGATCTGAGCAGAACTTCACATTGATATGCAAAGGAGCAAGAAAAGTTTGATGACCTCATAGCAAATGCATTACCACATTACAGAGTACATTTAGCTAATAGCTTTTTAATAGCATAGATATTTAACAAGGAGGCCAGTGTCCCTTTTTACCCAGGACAAAAATGAGCCTCAAAAGTTCTTTTGCTGATGGTACCTTCGCCTGTAAACAAAACTTCTGAGGGAGAATTTAAGCTCAAAGGTCTGAGCTACTATAATTTTCATGTGGCAGTCAGTCATTAATCAAACAACCATTACGATGAGTTATCTCTCTCAAACATCAGAATACTTAAGAGATCACTACACTAATACTGAATATTCATCCTTTAAAAATAGGTAGGGTTACAAAGCCAGAGAAGAAAACCGATTTAAGAGTTTGGAGGGAGCAGGGGGCTGCAAGAGGTTTCTTTTTCACATAAGAAACTCACATTACAATTCTGTTACTTTGACACTGCTGCTGTTAAGTTTCAATGTAATTATTTGCCATTGTTAAAAAAAAAAAAAAAAAAGGCAAACAAAAAACCAAACCAAAACTAAAACCAAACCACTTACTTCAAGATACCAACACCTAATATTGACAATTTCTCTTTAACATTCATATCCACAAATGTTATTCCATGGTGTCAAAACAGACTACTTGATTAAGGATCACCCTTGTTGCCACCCAGCATAACATCCAAATTATTAATGCCAGCCCCCAGCCAGCAATTTTCAACCAGCTGTGCTGCACTTCATTGTTACGTAACTCTCAAAATCATTTTAAGTTCTCCCAGTGGGAATTACTGTGAGTAACTAATTTTCTCTGGCTTTAGAGATATAGTCAAGATCTAATACAAGCATGTCAGGCTTCAGTCTGAAACCAGTCACCTTTTTCACATCAATCTCCCAAGTGAAAAATAAAAATGCTAGTTTAAGAAAGAGGTAATTTACAGTACCAGTTTAAACTGACAGTGATGAACAAAGACCAGAGGAGAAACTTAAGAATACAGGACAAGAGGAATTTTTTTTCCAGAATGCAGAAAGTGCCTAGAAGCAATCAGTATAATAAACCCAAAATTATTACCCTAACACCTTTTGTACATTTTCCAAGAAATACAAAAGCAAAGCTCATTCATAAACATGCACCTGGACTGCAAGGCTCTGACAGAAGAAAAACAGGATTCTGTGTGGGCTTTCTCCATGCAGATATGGGACAAAATTCTTCAGTAAATTAGTTTATGACTTGGAAATCTCATGAACAAATATCTCCAGCAAAAATCTGAAATCCACTGCAAAAGCAGTGGGAATGAGAGTACATTTGAAAAGAAATGGGATAAAAGTCCCTGAATTTGTTTCTTATGCTTAGACAAAATAAATTCTAGCTGCAAACCCATGCCCTATTGAAAGGAGCTTGACAGAGAGTAAAAGGAAGTTTAATGTGTGCCTGAGTTGATGAAGAATCCATCAATTCAGATAATCAAACAAATTCAAAGTGCCTGCTAAGCAGAATATTAAAAATATATAGATTTATATAATTTCTTAACAGCTTAGAAGACTGGAAAATGTCAGAAACTAATATTATAGACCTAAAGTTCTCTAAGGTGTATGCTCTTACACTCACGGGATTCAGTGGTTTAGTTTACAACAGCAAGGTCAGCTGAAACCAGTCTCCCTTACTCCCAAGGTCTGAATACAGAGCAGCAGAGAAGTTGGAAAAGATGGTGCAAGTACACCAAACCAGCTGCCTTCCCTTCAACACCCCAAGTCCACTAAAATTCACACTTGGAAAGGCAAGATCTAAAGCATAAATGTCATCTTTCTTTCTCTCCAAGGGGCCCATTCTTTAGACACCAATAAACACAACTGTTCCCTGATGATAATGGGACAAAGGCAGCAAACAGTTACAGTCTTGCTTTTTGAATAAAACAGCAACTCTTAGACTTAAGGAACATATTTTTTGTGAATAGAGATGGACTCTGACAGTTGTGCAGACTGAGAGCAGAGTCAGGCCAGCACAGCAGCTGAAACTGCCCATGGGGGATGTATGTGTTTTAAGAACACCCCACAGAGTCCCTAAATGACTTTGCTCTACATCAGGCCTGGGTATCATCACAAAACAGGAAATCAGGAGTAACCACCTGTAGGAAAAGTTAAGCCATGCTCCTTTCTTCCACATAGGAACTCTCGGTTTTGAACAAAATGTGATAAATGTTTCTTCCGTGAAGGAGAACAAAATGAAAAATATATATATAATACTGTAATAAACTGGCCCTGACTACAGCCCCACAAAGTTCCTTTCACATGAGTAATCTCAAACTAGTTACAAAAGATGATATTAGTGAGCTTTCATTAATTTATTTTGATGTTCTCTCTCATTTTGTATAAATAAATATTTTTTTTTTAAATTATATATTAAGCAGGAAGCTTAAAAGGAAACAGTTCAATGGTCCTTAACGCTCACCAGAAACAGCAAAATAATGCTTCAGGAACAGCTCTAGTTTACTTTTTCTAAAGGCATACCTCTTACTTTTTTTTTGTGGGCCTTCAGATACATTTTCATGATACATACAATTTGTGTAGCAGCAAGCCTTGAAAATGGAGACTGAGTCTGAACTTCACATCTCTGGAGGGCATTGATACCTCTAGCAGCAGCTCTTCCACGTCTGATGAACATCACAGGACTCTGCTTCCTATCATCATAAAAATGGCAGTTTCCCACATTTACACAGCTGTGCAATTCATAAGGCAGATCTTGAAATGTTTTTGAACACTACTCTGGAGTTTCCTTAACTTCTGTGTTCTAATTAAATGTTTTTCTGCAGACATCAAAAACCACTGCTGAAAGTCAAAATAATTTTCTTAACAAACATGCTCAAGAGATATTGCTTCCCATTGCACAAGGCTGAGGGCCAGACGTGCAGTTCCATTACAAGCACCCTACAGAAACACATAAAGACACTAATAAAAACCACATTTGTTTATATGGCAAAGAGATATGAATGAATTAATACCCTACACAGAAACTACCACAGTATTATTAGAGTTTATTCAAACTGCAAGAATTTTATCGAATCTTAAATTATGTCCCCTTCCTTCTTTCCTCCCCACATGCATCAATGGACCCTTGTGTTTTGGTTTGCAAATATTTAAAGTGGTGTGTCAAGTCCTGCTGCAGAAGCCTGATGGTCATGCCATGCTATGAATAACAGACTGAAAGCAGGGGAAACAGTTCCTAAATCAAATTACAACTCTTGGGGATAAACACATTTCTAAATGATGTAATTATAACAATATGTCACACTCTGCTGAAGACCTCATATAACATTAAAATAAAGAATGAGTGGGTAGGAAATATAAGCAAAGGATGACATAATATTGTTCCGTGCCAGTTTCTGCCTGTTTTCAATCAGGCCAGACATCAGAAAGTGACGGGGGGGGATCTCACTAACAATCAAGGGAATTTCTGTTTAAGTCAGAGGCCCGTGCACCAAGATCACATTTGACCTTGCAATATAAATAAAGTAAACCTAAAGAAGTGTGTACAGAGCCTGGGAAAGACAAGCCCCCCTGCCTGCCCCCTCATGCCGAGTCCCAAATAAACACACCAATATGACTTAAGACATGCTTGCAGAAAAGTTTATTATTTTATTTTCACCCCTGTATATATTCCATGCCAGTAAAAGCTGCTGCATCACAAGCTCTTAATTTAGTCCCTTTTGGACACAAGAGGACCTTGGATGGTTGATTCTAAACATGCCTGCACTAAATAACTCATAAATGAGCTGACAGAAAACACATATCTCAAACGTGCTTTGTATGCACTAGTGAAACGAGTTGTATCTGGTTCAGACCTGAAGCTTTGGTATGGTAGTAAATCACATTATCAGCCTACAAAAGTGAAGTCACTTGATTCTATCAAAACTGAAAAACTCCATTGTGGCTTTTCTATAATCCCCTTATGAGAACTGTGTGCATCATTATTTACCCAACTGTTATGTGGGTGGAAACAGGAGACATTCACCTCTGGCAAATATGTGTGCAACTTCTCTCAGTTGCACCTGTTTATACCAGTAATGAAGCTCGTCTCTGATGTCGACAGTGATATTCTCTAGAGATAAAACAGTTCCTGTTTTGTCTGAAAAATTAAATACTTCAAAATATGTCAAGTCACTTGCAAATCCTGCCCATAAAGAAAAGGGGAAAAATAAAACAAGTAACTTCTGGGACCAGAAATCCTGAAGAGATTCACACCATCCCTGCACTCCCCTCCTGCTAGGAATCTTCCATGACAGCTCTGGACCCTGCCAAGCTTGGATGACAGCAGCACCCTTATTGGGTGTCCAGAAAAGCTCGGTGCTGAAGACAACTGCTAGGCAAAAAATAGGCAACTTTCTGCCTATTTCCCAGCATCTTTCTAGGCACTGTGAATGATCAACAAGATTGAAGGAAAATCACCGCTGACTAGAAAAGGGAGGGAAAGTGATGACAAACCAAGGAAGCACATTTCCTCTGCCAGTCACCCTTACAGAATCAGACATTCACCCAATTCTCTTCCCTCAAATTCCCTTCTTCATTCTCTATCACCCCTAGCCTCACTTAAAGCTCCTTCTATCTTTCATCAATGTGCCTCAAGCTTTTCTCTAATCTGGCCATTCTCGTATACAAAAATAATCAGAAACTCAAACCCAAGAAAACCATAAAACTCACTTCACCTACTTCACCTCATGTGGTTACCTACTTACCAAGTTAGAGGGTTTTTTTTTATCATCATACTTACATTTTTATATTTCCTCTACCTTAGGTATCTGAGTTATTTTTCATAGTAAGGACTTCAAAACATTTAGTACATTTTGGGTACCACAACTATATAATAATCTGTTTTAAAGATGACCACACAGTCAGGATTATGAATAAGCCATAAAAGGAGGTTTCCCTTGGGTAAAATTCCCTCCTTCCAACCTGTTTATCAAAGGAACACAGTTGCCCCAAAGCTCTCACTGTCTACTACTAAAGCCGACTGAGTTCTGTATGAACTTCGATTCATACAGAAATAGAGCTACCCTTTAAATTGGACTTGGCAAGAAAGAACTTCTATACACTTCTTGATCTTAAAAATATCAATTAAAAAATTGCATGGACTCATTTAGCTGACTTTATTGGCTTATGTTTTCTGGAACTTGTATGTTTTAATGGAACACCTGCCCCAGTTTTAATGAACTGATTGCCCAATGTGTATGTGATGGACCAGGTATCTGGAAGCCTTGACCACCTCACTCTCATTTGAGACAGGTGGGGAGAGGAGTCTTTTCTGGAGTGCTGGCAACAAAAAAAGGGCACAAAGTAAAATCTTCAGTTAACATTTCTGGAAATGCATGGTAATTTTTTGATATTATTTTTATGAGATAAATCACAATAGCCACAAGCGGGAACTTCTTTCCCTATGTGAAATACACTGCATCTGCAGAGAAATACAGTCACACCACAACATGCAATTCATAGCTTCTATGGGAGAAGGGTACACAGCAGAACTTGTTTAATTAGTTGCTGATACTGGAGCACAGATATCTGGAAATAATCACTGACATTACTGAAACTTTGCCAAGATTCTGTTCATTCTTCCTCCCCCTACACAGAATACAAATTCACCAAATCCTATGAAATTAAGCATAAGCACTGAAACCAACTCCCTGAAGATTAGTGACTGGCTGGGAGGAGCCAATTAACTCCATCTGGTCCTTAATCCTCAGGAAATTTGCTACAGTCAAGTGAATGCAGTTACAAAATTAAGAATCAATTTAGGTTACAAAATTCATACTTGTTTTGTTGCATTTCCTGCACAGTCTAGTTAGCAGACATGAAAAGCAGTGACACTTATTCACTGCTGTATTCAACATCAGCCAAGCACTTGTTTCTTAACAGTCTAAACCTAACACCGCTACCTTCAATTCCATAATATTTCTCATGACAATGCATCCCAAAGCTCTTTGTATACAAGAGACTCTACCCTGTTCTTTAGGATATAGAGTTTCATATTTCACCTAATTAAGCTAAAAAGGGAATTTGAAGAGCTAAAACCTGTACAAAGTATCAAGATTTAAAACACTATTGATGTTACATTTTAAACTATTGATTTTACATTCCCACCTTCTTTATGTATTTTTTAATGGTAAGTATCTCATACCTGTAATGGAAATAAACAGAAATCTGTCTAAAAATTGTGCTTGCATGACTCAAACAGGAAGCATTTAATGTTACCTGACTGCACTGAATCCTTAAAACCTACAGACCTGGTCTGTGTGAATTTCTACCAGCTAAATTTAAGTCGTGATTGCTCTCCCCGCAGTTTTCATTAACACCGTTGACTTGTTTTTGCTTTGCTTTAAGTCCCCGGCCCAAAAATAAGGTAACTGAATGACACAAGTCAAGCTAACAGTTGTAAATCCCAAATTCTACAAAGCAGTTCAATGTCAAGGTATTTTGTCACTCAAGTCAATCGAAGTTGCTAAATCCTTGGCTCAAGGATTAGCTGTCGCTAATTCCTTTGATTTTGCAAGTGAATTAAGCCATATGCTATCTATGAAGCATATGTGTAAGAGATCTGGTTAAAAGGAACAGTGGAAAGTTTCTGCAGTAGAGTAAAACTTTTGAATTACATGAAATGCAGATGATGCAAACTATCTGTTCTTCCTCCCTCTTAATTCTCTAAGTGAAAGGTTGCATTGCCTCACTATAATCACCTTTTAAAGATACAGACTTTCATCTAAGTATATTAAAAAAAAAAAATCTACCAGCTCAAAACTGGTGTTTCCCACTTGTGATTTACATTCCAGAAAGCTCCCCTGCAAAGGGTGACTCATTTACATTTCACCCCTTCAGATGCTTGTTGAGTAAGCTGTCATACTCGGATTAAATCAGTTCTTCATTTGTTTGGCAGCTAGTAATGCAAGAAACCAAAACCTCTTCCAGTTGATCGAGTTCCCTCAATAGGAGAGCTGGTATTTTCTTGCAAAAGTCCATTTAAGTGGAAAAATAACAATACCAGGTTCCCTTCTAACAGTAGCTCCAGTGTTACTTGGCCTTGCAGTCAAATGCTTCAAGATAAAGACAAAGCTGAGAATTCACGGAGATCTCCCAATGAAGTTTTCTTATTCAGAAAAAAAAATAAAATCCAAGAATAACAACACCCCAGTAGTGGTGGGTTTTGTTTTTACTTATTGGTATTCCTATGAAATAAAGGGTCCTTACAAACACTCCTACCTTTATCATTACTATCTTTCTACTACCACATTTAAGAATTCAATCAGTGTTACCGACATTATCATTTCATGGTTGAGGGTACTGAAACTAAAATGATAAATATTTCAGTCAGGTTTGAATGACTAAACTACAAGCAAAACACTGATTTGAAATCTTTATTTTCAGATCCTTGCTACCACATAGACTGTGCTAAAAATTAATCCCAGCTTAATCCAAGAATCTGATTTCAGCTACCAGACTGAATATACTACAATGTCTGAGCAATGCTAGAACCTTTACTGACCAGCAGTATGTACTGGTGCACCTGGCACCCAGGGAAATTCTGAAATAAAACAGCCTCACAGAGACAGGACACAGATGTACTAGGTCTGGCCAGGATGGAGTTTTTTTCCCCTCACAGTAGCCCATATGGTGATGTGGTTTAGAACGGTCACCAAAACATCCTTGTTGACACACCAGTGTTTTAGCCTGTGCTGAATGCTGCTTAAACAGCATCAAGGCCACCTCATTTTCTCACTCTTCCCCACCCCCCACCCCCCCCATTAGGTTGGGCAGCTGACATGAACTGACCAAAGAGCCTTACCACCTAACAGCATGCACAGCCATTAAATGGGGAGGGGGCCTGGTGGAGCAGCCAGGGGGAGTAGTTTTCCCAAAGTAGCCATAGCTTAGACTGGCTGGGCATCTGTCTTGGGGTGGTGCCTGCCCTTACATCACCTGTTGGAGAGGAGGGTGCAGGGGGTGTTCATTGTGATGTCTCCCCCTTGACTTAAACTGTCTCTGTCTTGACCTACACTTTTTTTTTCCTTGCTTTAGACCTTCCAATTCTCTCCCCCATCCCTCTGCAGAGGGAGGGAGCAAGCACATAAGTTGATAGATCACATCAGCACTGCTAGCACAGGTTACAGCTTGGTAGCTTTACATGGCACACAAAATGGCAGAAGGAAATAGAATTGCTTAAAATTATTCGGTAAATGGCACTAAAATCTACATGATCTAGCCTAAAAAAGGAGGAAGGATGAAGCACAGCTTCAGCTCTAAAGTCTGCACATAATACTGAGGTATCATAGAATGATATGGGTTGGAAGGGACCTCTCAGAGTCCAACCCCCCTGCCAGAGCAGGATCACACAGGGACATATCCAAGGGGGTTTCAAAAGTCTCCAGAGAAGGAGACTCTACATCCTCCTTGAGTAGCCCGTTCCAGTGCTCACTCCCTCACCCTCACAGCGAAGAAGTTTTTTCTCATATTGAGGAGGTATTTCCTGTGTTCCAGTTTGTGACCATTACCTCTCATCCTATCACAGGGCACCACTGAAAAGAGACTGGCCCCTTCAACTTGTCACCCACCCTTCAGATATTTGCAAACATTAATAAGATCCCCACTCAGTCTTCTCCAGGCTAAACAGCCCCAGGTCTCTCTCCCAGCCTTTCCTCATAAAAGAGATGCTCCAGTCCTTTCATATCTTCATAGCTCCCCTTTGGTGCTGTAGTATTTCCCTATCTCTCTCGAACTGGGGAGGAAGACAGAAGTCTTTGGGCAAAATATTATTCTGTCATTGAGTATGTCCTAACACACAGCAAGTACAAGTAAGATTATCTCAAAAATATTCACTTCTGGGTTATGTACAGCATTGCATTATTGATATGCATTCAAAACACCAAAGCTGTGCAATCTAAAGGCAATGCTGTTATAAATATGTCCAATATAGGGTTTTTGCTAACAACATTGTAAAGCCTAACTTGATAAGATTTGCAATGGACTGAGCATCTCACTTTCTACCAGCTCTTCTCATTAACCCAAATATAATTTAAGTTTCTGTCAGTGGGAGAATCTCTACAAACTGGAGCCTCTTAACAACCAGGCCAAAAGATTCTCAGGGCTTATGCTTGCTACACCTGTTAGTCTCCTGAACTTAATTCTCAGTGTAACCAACCAAAGACAGTTGATGGGAATTGTTGCCACAAGTAACCGTCTGATATCCTACAAGCCAAAGAGCTCAGTGGCCAACTGCAAGGCAAGTATTCCAAGTGCTGAAGTAACTGTTACATGCCATAGACAAAATGGAGAGGTGACACCCCATGAGAATGAACTTGCATTAACAATCCCTTAGATGATACTTTAACGTGTAAGCATTTAGCATCACAGGGATTTATCAGTTAATGAGAGTAATGACAATGCCTCCAGAGACATCAGGGACAAGGGCTGAATGTTCATATATAGGGAGAGAGAGAATTAATTTCAGCTCCTCACTCTATTTTCAGCCACAGAATTAGCTGACAAGAAACAGAAGGAGCAGGCTTAAGGGGCAACAGTGAATAATAACTGGTAAGTTCACCGCAGCAGTAATCACATGGAAAGGTTCTGCTCTATAGAAAAGTAGAGGCTGCAAGACACTTCACAATCAGGGTGTCACTGCCTTCTGATGCTCACAATGAAGCTAAAGGGAGATGAAGTTTATTGTTAGTGAAGTAGAAAGATGATCTCTGAGCACCACAATCACCTTTTGGGTAGAGGCCAAAGATTACTGCAATGTCAAACACTGAGGAAACAAACAAACAAAAACCAAAAAACACAGCCCTAGGCAACATAAAGGCAGCTGAAAAACATCCTCCCCATGAATCCTCCTCCAAATTCAACTCATTCTGATTGTAGGATCTGGACTTAAGTGGAAAACTAAGATGTTGCCTTTTGTAAATTATGATGAATACTTACAGCATTTCTGTGGTTCTTCAAAACCACTGAAAGAGACAAAAGAGACTGTATTATTCCATTTTATCCCACTGATGTGTACGAAGTTCCTCACAACCACAAATATTGGTATTTATCTCTTTAGAAGTAAAAGCTTTGTGAAAATTTGTTAGACAGTCTTTTCACTTCTGAACAGTTCAATTAGTACAACTATGTAAACTGGAACATCAACAGAGTAGAGCTCACCATTTGCCACAGCAAACTTTCAAACACTGGACCTACTGTTGCGGTTGGTTATCACAGTAAGAAAAAAGGATGTTTCTGCATCTGTTGTTATTCCTTTCCTTTTAAAAAAGCTAAACTAGATGCTTAAATATTACCTCTCACAACAAGTTCTTTTGTCATCTAAAACAAACACATTAAAAAAAAAAAAAAAGAAACTTTAGCACTTGTTACTCATCATTGCTCCATTTCCTTCAAGCAAGATACAGTGATTTAGACTCATATACTGACAGAGGAGGTAGGGGGAAAAAAAAAAGCATAAACAAAGCTGTTAGAAAACAGACTAAAATCAGTATTTCACTCATGTTGACCCCACTTCTAAAGGCAGCCATAGCCAAGATCGAAGTGTGCTTCATAAGATCAATAGCAATAAGCTTAGCTCAAAAATTACTAGATAATATGACAGGCTGCTTATGCCAGAGCTCGTTGCTATTCACATACCTACATGCTTCACAAATGTTGAAGAATAGAATACCTCCTTTAGCCAAATTATATGCTTTGAGGTTGAGGAATGTCAGCCAAAAGCCTGGTTTTTGAGCACAGATTAGCAGCATAGCTTGTTGTAAAAACACAAAACAAAACAAACCCAAAAACAAACAAAAACCCAACCACAACACCATAAAACATAAAAAAATTAAAACACACTGGCTCAGATACAACTTTCCAAACATGTGATTTCCAATCAAGTATGTTATCCACGCACTGTTAGACAGCAGATGTTTCAAACAGTTGCCATTTGAACCAGGAAAGCAACATTAATGCATGTTTGTTATTTTAAACTCCTACCAGGCACCCCAAGCTACAAAAAAAGGAACAACGTGGTATTTTTCATATTTATGTAATTTGTTAATCTGTCTGTTACTCCAGAAACAGGTAATTTATCAAGATAGTCCAAAGAAAGTAGAAAAAATAAAGCATAAGCAGCAAACTTCCAGCAATTTACTAACGCTGTGTAAAGGTGCCCAAACAGATTTGTTCCATCAAAAGGCTGTTTGAAGCCTTGCTAATTGCTTTATCTGTTAATCACAAAATATTAAGTATTAATTCTTCAATGCAAGGAAGGCTGCCTGGTAAAAACAGGTAGTGGCTCCCACAGGAAGGTGCTAGCCTTCAAGCCAGGCCATTATAAATACAGAGGACTAAAACAAAACACATGAAAAGGCCAGAGAGATCTCTCTCTTCCCTCCCCTTAGCCCAGCAGGAGCAACCTTTTCCGAAAAGATGCTAATGAGTCACAAAAGATGAGCTGGGAACAGCGCAGGGTGTTACATGTTCCAACAGGCATCGAACGTACAACCAACACTTCCACGTTTTGAACACTGTTTGACTTGTCTTAACTTCCTGGCTGATACAAAGAACAAAAAAGCAGCACTGAATAAAACATATTTTGATCAAAAGAAAAAAAGACCTGCTAGCTTCAAAAATCTCTATACCCATATCAAAAATGGTATAAAGCAACCAAAACATTTCAATTTGTAGTCTCAAAGGTCACCACTGAGTAGTAATACAAGGAGAAAAGTGATGTTAACATGCGTGTCTCTCCCATTTTCATATTTTTATTGAGAACAACAAAAAGCCAGTTACCATTAGTCCAATGGTTTATTGTTTCAGTTGCCCTCATGGCTTGTACTGCTGCATGTGCAGTGCAGTCAATGCTCAGCTATGAAGAAATTAAAGCTTATCAGAAATATTTATTAGAGAAATATTCAAAAGTGCCAGAATGCAAACAGTTCATTGGCATAACTGACTGAGGCAGCAGCAGTAATGTGAGAACCCTTTCAAAACACAAGAAAGAAAAAAAAATTGGAAGCTTTGGGTGAGAAAACTCTTTTTCTAGCTACAGTACTACAGGATCCAAAGGGGTCTGAGACAATAATAAAAAAAAAAACCACCCTCATTTTCCTTCACCCTGGAATTCAGGACTTCAAATGAAACACAAAGTTAAAATGTCACTTCACACTTCTTTTACAACTTTGTTTCTTTAGAAAGGGCAGCAAACTTAGTGTTAAGTAGGCAGGTATAATCCTCATTTCACAGCAGAGACACGCTGTGACTTGTCTATCTTAAGAACTAAGTCTAGAACAAAGGCAGGAACAGATTTCAGACCTCATGATTTCCACTCTTGGAGTCACCACAAAGCTACCTCTACTCACTGGAAATATGGCTATTACCCATGGAATCCCCCCAAAGTTGTTCTGATACCTAAATTTGCCTATAGTTGAAGATTCAAGGAACTGAGAAAAATTTCATAGGGCCTTTGTTTGTAGGACACATGTAGGCAGGAGATGTGGACAGTCCTATAGAAAGACTTCAGCAAACCACAATCCACAGTGACTCCAATAAAAAGCAATGAAAAGTCACCCCAACCAGGGAATCAACAGCACAGTCACTACAGGAACATGACATTGCTCATTCTTGATCCTCTTCTGTGGTAATTTAACAAGCTTATGACTTGTCTGGGCCTTTTGAAGGAAGCTTTTGATAGGAGTCTTACACAAAGGCTAATTTCATATGCTTACATTTATAATCACATACATAAACCTGTTAAGTTAAACAATCTTTTGGGGTGAGTATTTAATCATGCCTTCTCATTTCTGTAAATGCTGACTGAGAAGCACATAACTGGAGTATGGAAGTCCTCTATACTTGGACATATGAAAAAAAGCAGTAATGTGGCAATGAACAGACAGGGTTACAGTAGTAAGGCTACAATCCAGTATAATGGTGCTTGAACTATAAAGGCAGAGGAGTAAGTTAAAATCCTGGCTTAAGATAGTCAACAAGACCATTTTTGCAGCCTTAAAAGGGAAATACGCAAGTTCTTGCCTGCCCACAATTAGAAGGTCAGTAAAAAGGAGACTCTTGATCCTTCTGTATCCTGCCTTGGAATAAAAAGGACAAACAGCCTGGCAGAATGAGCTCCAGTACTCTATTGGCACTCTGTAAAGGCAAAGAACAGCCCTGAGAACACCTGTTGTTCAGATGCACTAAAGAACCTCCAAGTTATTCAGATGCACTAAAGCCTCTGAGGTTTTCTGCACTTTCTGCTTCCAGCTCAAGAGCTTTAGGATAAACACAGTGTACCAGATAGTACATTTTAAATGTTTCTAAGCATATGTATTTTTTCTGAAAGCATAAAAAGCCTGTGTCTGCAGATGATGAAAGAATTCTGGATCGCCTAAGGCAACAGGCATTGCGCATTTCTTTGGTACAGTTACAGCATATGTAGCAGAACTTTGTTATCTAACCCAGGCCAGGAAGGACTGCAGCACGAATGACTCTGCAAAGGTGAGCACCCCAGTGCATACATTGGTTTTGTACTGCAACACCACATCCACAATACTGCTGACTGAAACAACTGAATAAATTTCATAGAAAGATAGAATGCTAGCAAATGAGAAATACAAATTTTGAAAGTAATAGGTTTCTCCTGTTTACCAACAAGATTTTCAAGAAGTCAAAGTCATTCACCATACCAGGAGAAAGACCATTATTCCCAGCTGACAGTAATTAATTGTTGGTAGGACTAAATTATTTTCTAGTCATTGCCTTTCTCAGGTAGCCCTACCTCTCCAAAATTACTGATTATTTTACAGACTGACATTTTGAAAGCTAGACCAATTTAAAGCAGTCACATGTAAGATGCAAGAGGAACTCGTCTGAGCTGATGTAACAGATCAACTGCTGTGGAAAACAGGTCACATACTCTCTCCTCCTTTTAGCATTCCCCTTCCCAGCCACACATTCCTGATGCTTTCCCTGTATCAGCTGATATTCATGTGATCCTTCAGTGAGTCAATGCAGCAGCAGAAAGCTAATCTACCCAGAACAAGCCTTCTGCAAGTTGGTAACCTCAACCAACCTACCAAGGGATCAGAAGAACATCAGAACAAGTGAGGGAGGAAAAAGGAGCAGGACTATTCCCAGCAGCAACAAAATGCTAATTTGGTTTGGCGGTCTCTTCGAATCTGATCTTTAATCATTCATGCACATCAGAGAGCAGAATGTAGCTTTCATAATGAGTTATTAAGCTATTAACATATTTTGTTACCTAAAAGTATTCCATTATACATTAAACTCAGCTAGAGAGCCTTGCAACAGTTTTGGTTCTGCCAGTGTGACAAGAGTGCTGTACATTTGGTATCTGCAATCCTTATATTAATTAGGTTAAGCAGTAATTTTCTTCTGCAAATAGCACCAGTGAAGCTGATAAAACTGAACGTGGTATTATTTTATATATGGAAAGGCAGTAGAATCTGGTCTCACTATAGTACATCAATCATCACCCCTCTCTAATACAACTGCTATTTAATCTTCTCTGTGCAAGTCATAGAATCATAGTGTCTCCACATAGAAAATGCACAGAAGCCAGAGCTGCTTGGTAATCCATAGCTATTTTGAGTGCCATTTTTCTTACAGTGTCTGTAACTTAATTATAATGAATTTGTCTCCAGGATAAACTAACTTATCATTGTTCGTCATGCTTCATACTGCCTCGTCACTCAGTTTGGTTAACAACACGTTATTTAAATTAATACCCTGATTTGCTGCATACTTTCATTGACATCACTTTTCCCATGAGAAATTGATTCCCCTTTCTACTTGTATCTTAAGAACAATGTGGCAAGAAGTAATTCTTGCCAAGTAACATTTATGCTTATGTATGCAAAACACACACCTTCTATTAATTAAAAAAGTTATCAATGCTGCAGTGTGATTTGAAAGAGAGTCTCATGCTATTATTTCATTTCAGGGAAAGAAAACAAACAAAAAAAGTTTGTTATTTAGAGAGAACTCTTATGGTTACTCCTTCTATAATGAGATTAGACTATGTCCTTGTATAACGAGATTAGACTATGCCAAAAATAGCCTCACAAACACCAACATCATGAAGTTCTTAGTTTTCTTATATGAAATACACCATCTTTTTTTTTTTTTTTTGTGATCCCTGGAATATGAAAACATGAATTCTGACCTTCAATATCAACCTAGACTCCCTGATTTCCTGAACAGAAGTGTTCCTAATTTCCTGAACCTTTCCCCAAAAACTTCAAAGAAACTGGGTAAGATTTCACAAGCTGGAAGCCCCTTTCCGAACTCCCAACACCTCCTGTTTCCAGGGGGACTTGATACAGCATTTTAACCTCACTCGCTGTATGTGAGTATCACCAGAGGGTCAAAGTAAACAACTGAAGAGCTGGGCAAAAACCTTTTGGTTTAAGCCTTTAAAAGGTTCATTTCAAATACAAGCAAAGATACTCACAGTAACACCTACTGCTTTTGAGAGTCACTATACACCCCAGCACACCAGGGAGTTTAGACTTAAGAGGATGTTCAAAGCAAACAAAAGGGGGTAATCTACTGACAAAATACCAGTCCCTTCTTTCACCGAGATAAAGAAATTATATTACCAACACTGGCAGGAAAAACAAATACTAAAATTTCAGAATCAATGTGATCTTCAGTTAAAAAAAAAAAATAAACAAACAACTCCCCAAAACCAACAAAAAACATTCAAGCACATGCAGTGTCTCAAATAAAGCAATCCTTTGTGTTAGGGCAACAGTGAACTACTGTTTATTTAACATAGAGACTGTTCCCAAAGCAGGACTCAATTTAAGAAAGTCAAAGCTTCCACCTGGTTACAGAAATTAATATACTGGCATTCCCCACACTTTCACCACAGCCTGTCTTTTTAAATAAGCATTGCTTAATCCAGCAAAGAAGGAGCTCTGCTCTTCTTCCACAACAACCCTGCAAACTGCTGTACAATGAAGCACGAGCTGCAGCAAAGATCTTAAAATTCAAGCCTTCAGCTTTTCACAGTTTTGTGCAAATACTTCTTATTTAGGTGGAACATTGGGACCTACACACTGACTGTGTGCTGATGGCAGAAAATTTAGAGCCAGGTCTCCCAAGTTTCATTTCAGGCAGCTTTTGATTTGCTATGTGATACTAGGCAAGTCACTTCCCATTATTTATTTATAAAAGTTACATCTAATTATCTTGAGGGCCTAATTAGCTCATCTCAAAAGTGATTTGAAATGCACAGATGAAAGATAGTGTATATTTCTCAACTCTTTTCATCTGTGCCAATAAAATACTTATTTCACAACAATTAGATCTAATTGTATTTTTGATAGCTGCTGCCTCATCCCTCGAAATTCCAGCTCTGGAAGTCACAAATAGACTCATCAGGAGGCAACGTTAATGAAGTGGTATGTGAAACATCTATAGATAAGGTCAATATGCTAAAGGCCTTTTTGCAATCCCTCAACATGCAGTGTAACTTTTTTCCCAGTTCAGTTTTCACTTAGAAACTTAAGAGATTTATTTAACTGTCTCCCATTTCTATCACAGTATAAGCATTTCCAGCACTGCTTTAGGTTTATCTGAGGAAAAAAAAAAAGGCCTAAGAAACTAATCTTGACTAAAATATTCTCAAAAGCTTTACTAATTATGTCTTACCACTTCACGAAAGGCCCTACATTCACTTTCTGAATATTTACAAAACATTAATATGACCCTCAGACCAGAGAGAAAGCTTTGACCTTGGGACAGGGCAATATGGGATGTAAAGTAAAATGGAGCAAGAGTAGGCAAGCACTATGGGGGTTACACCTCCCATGAACCAGCTCAGAGGAGGAATTCCAACAGGCGACAAACAGGAGGAGAAAGGCTTAAACCCAACTGCTCTGACTCCAGTGTCCTGTCTCTACAATAGTTGGTACAGGATGTTTCAGTCAAAGATGTAAGAAATTACACAGGAAACAGCTATGGAGTAATCAATTCAACATGCAAATCACTCGTTAAAAACATGAAAGTTAAGAGCACATATCCTGAAACACATATATCCATCTGTTAAGCTTTATATTTTAATCCTATTTTTAACCTAGTATTTTTCCCTTCTCTGTATGAACTAGGATTTTAAAACAAGCCCAAATTTCTGTGTTTATTTTGACTGTCAGCATTCTGCGGCCAAGAACACCTCATCTTGTTTGTATGTACTGTGTACACGTTGGCCTAATGTGTTCCCAGCCTTAGTCACATTCTGCCATCCTACATACTTCTGGAGTAAAGAAATTTAAATATAAAACTAGCTCTAGTCAGTCTACTTGGCATGACTTTTTTTTTTTTTTTAAGCCAAATTATTTTCACACACACACCATTTTAAATAACACAAAACACACTATTTTAAGTAAGAAAACAGCACAACTTTTAATACAGCACGATCAAGGCAAAGTCATATGGTTTACAATTTCCTCTGGATAAGATCCCATCTCAACACTTCATTCACTCATTCAGACAAAAGAAAAACTAATCTTGCTTTGATTTACTCTGTCCCCAGTTGCTGCTGGTAAACAGATCTGCTGTCAGCTTCCTGGAAAATGATCTCCCACAGAATCAGGGAGGTGCTGCTGTTCAACAGGGAGGTGGCAGCTTCTGCTGCTGCAAACAGAACTCTCAAGGTAGCAGAGAAATCTGGCTCCATCAGCAAGTGAAGGGGGTGAGGTAGGGGAGCGTGTGACTACAGGCATGGTCAAACCAGCTAACAGGCTTTGTACCTTTCTTCTCTATACTTGTCCGTACTTCTGTTGCTTAGGTTTCCCATCATGTTACCCCAGAGAAGAAAAAGGAAATTATACTTTTTTGTTGTTCTTGGATACAACTCAATTGGAAAATTTATTGGTTTTCACTCCCCAACTAGACTCTGAAGTCTCTCATTCCCTCATTTCAACTACATGTTTTCTGCCCAAGTCACATGGTAGGGAGAAGGCTGTTGCTATTCACATTGTTGCTCCTATTATAGCTTAATAAAGTCAATTTTGGCTCAGAACACAGACTTGGCAACATGAATAACTGTTCTCATTATTATTCCTCTTTTCTGTTTTTAACAAAAATAAAGAACTTCTATGAAAAACACTGCATGCACACCTACCCACTACAGCATAACTCTATGTATTGTATTTCCGACCAGTGATGAGAAATGCTTATGACCATCTCTTTCAAACACATTAAGGAGACCATGCTTCTCTGAATTTCTCAGATGAGGCAGAAACCAGTTACAGTGAAAGAAAATGAAAATTAAATGTGGGAATTTGCATTAAATTTTCTGTACAGAAGGGACACAGGGTGGGGACGGGAGTATTAAAGTGAATTTGAGAAGTTTGGTGCACCTCTGGGGCCCTACTTGGTATGCCTGAGCCCTACTCCATCAGCTACATTCTCTTTCAGTCTTGTCATACCACAAGATTCATCTTCTGTCCCCAACTCATCAAAAGCTCCAAATATCAGAGGCACATCCCCAAACATACTGAAGCAACGCAAATTCAATAGCACCTCACTTAAACTGACAACATAAATAGGAGAAATAAGGGGTTGAAAAATCCATCTGACATTGAATAGTGACTATACCTGAGTGTTTAAAGTTATGCGCATGAATAAAGGGTGCATAACTCATCGGGCACAGGAGACGAGAGGAGAGGGGAAAGTCTTCTAAATACACGACGCCTCTTAACTGCAGAACCCAGGAATACAGCATGTAACACAGAATACATAACTCATGCCTACATCTCACTAGCACAGGTAGGTACTAACAGCACCACTGCCACACTAACACAATACTCGACTGCCTAAACAGACCATTCAGTGGCCTTTACTGCCCAAACAATGCTACTAGGAGTAGATACAACCTTGGTATCTTCTTCCCCCTTCATGTCACAAACTGATACAGATGTACAAAAAAAATCTGGATGCTCTTGCATCCAGTACCTTAATGACACTTACCAAAGAAAAGCATTCTAAAGGAAAAACTTCTATCTTTGCCATCTTATCAGGCCCTTGAGATCCTAGCCAAAGGGCAAAAGTAGAATGCAGTGCTTCTGTGTGATGTGCATGATGTACAAAGAAGTTCAACCCTGCAGTATGAGCAATCCAAACATCAGATGTTTGTTTCTGTGTACAAGTCTGAAAGTATAACCTATTAAAAATTTCTAACATGCTTCCATTGACCAAATTGAGAAGAGTGCAAGAAAGTACAGTGCAGATAAAATAGGTTACAGTAGTTAAACAATATTTCACTGTTTTAAAGTGGTTATCAGCAGCAGAGAAAAACTAAAGTTTTGTCAAAAATATATTTTCTTACCTGACATCTCACAAAAATAACAGGAAGACAAACTTCTATGCTTTTAGCTTACAAGTGGCATCACATACAGTGCTGTGTCTGAACCCCTATATGCAGTAACAAAAGCAGAAAAAATTTCTCCAGCGGGTTGTAAATGGTTCTGCATTATTTCTTCCCTGACCATAGCACCTCTTTTGGCTGGACCAAACACCAGAGAGCCTGTGATCCTTCCCTGCTGCAACACCAAACAAAAATATTCCTCTTTCCTGCAATTTTAATTATAAACTCAACTGGGAATAAACTAGCTATATTACTATCACCAAATAGATGATGGTTACATAATTATGCAATCAATTCTTGTTACCTTGTAAACTTAAACCCACAGAGCAAATGGAAACTTGTTCCAATAGCCTTCCTGTGGCCCTGAAACACACCTGGCAGGAGGTGTGCTCAGTGAGGAAGGGCTGAAAATCCCTTTTGCACAGACGCAGCAAACCATGCTGTTGGTGCTTCTCAGCCATTTAAAACTATATGCTAAGGCTACTGGGGCAAGGTGAACATGTGCCAGAATATAAATGGACTGAAGAAGCAGTATTTTAAAAAGCAGAGATGCTGTACCAGAACTCAGCATTTATAGAACATTTATATTATATTTATAAAAATAATGAACAAGAAAGCAGCTTTGAGACATCAAATCTAGTCTCCCCCTACCAGAGCTGCAAGAAAATACTCTCTTCAAGCTGACTGAAGTCCATTTAAAAGTCACCACTGTGAGCCGATTTACAACTACACTGCTAACTGATGACATAAGCAATTCTAATTTCCACAATAAGCATAAGTTACTTTTCAATTTAGCTAGGTTTTTTTTTTTTTTTTTGGTACAGTCAGGTGTTCAGCTTATAGATCACCTCTCCTGCACAGGGAAAACCCCCT